>CM076454.1:447500-577500 GCA_038419695.1 Scomberomorus guttatus
AACCTTTCCTAGAGACCAGCCTTAGTGGCAGGTGTGTTGAATCTTGTTGACTTAGGGCTGAAACATCTTTAATGGAAGTTACTCTGACACAGTAAACTGTCACAGTGACACAGTGCTGCCTCTTACATTATGCAACCCCTTTTTTTCCAGCTATTCTCATATTCACACAATCTATTATTATGTTTTATATTTGTACTTAATTTAGATCATTTTGACAAGATTTGTTTAATTTAACATTAACACTAAGATCTAGACACACATAAACACAAGTGTGTTTGGCAGTGTATTATAGTTTGGTTACTGTAATTTCAGTGTTTGGACAGGCTGTACTACCACTGCAGTATCTGCCTTCCTTCACTGTCCTTGTGTCCTCAGTGTGTCACCTACAGTGAGCAGGTCTCTCCTGATTCCTCGCAGAGGGTTTCCCTCCAACAGTAGCATCTTCAGATTAGGCAGCAGGCTGAGAGACGCTGGAAGACTGACAGAGATAGATTCCAATTCACATGAAAATACCTGAAACTCAGGTGATGACAGCGTTGTGACAGTATCTCCTGATAAATATCATCTATAGTCTCAGCTGCTAAGGGACTGCTCGTTATTTATCAGAGGGACGGGGGTGGCTGAGGGGTGACTATCTTGACCCTCCCCGGAGCAACAAATATTTTTCCTTGAGCCTCCCTGAGTGACTGGGGGAAAATGCATGACCCTCCCTCCACCATAAATAACCATATTCTATTATATGCCCAACAAAGATAGGTAATATTGATGTGCCTCCCCCGTTTTGCACCACTCCTCTCCTCTCATAAATAACAAACAGTCCCTAACATTTGCTTTGGAAGACTCAACAGTGTTTTAGATGAAACAGTGTGCATCACACTGAAATCATGTAGGACTATATTAATATGTAGGAGTACATGTGTACATAAATGTATTCCAATGGCTGACTTTAGAATCCAGGGTGAAATCCCTTTGAACAGATGAAAGTGTGAACTGGTCATGTGTTGAGTTTGGCTCATGGGCACAAACAGTTAATTACTATGGGTGGTCGTGATGTCATGGTGCTGTCATGATGGTGGTGACCTACGTGGTAATGTCATTGTTGGTTAGGTCGAGGCGTGTAAGCGTGCTCAGTAAGGTGATCTGGTCAGGGAGGGTTTTGATCTTGTTGTCTCGGAGTTCTAGAAGAGAGATGGCTGTCAGGCTGGCCAGCTGCTCCATCTCCAACTGCTCAATCTGGTTGTTTCCAACATACAACTCCTACATACAAACAATTATATTTCTTGAGGCCATAATATATGAACAACATTTAAGGCTGTAGATATAGATGTAGAGGTTTCAGTTCTTGACCTAAAACAAGGATGCAAATTCCTTTGGCCAATTATTTGAAACATAAATTAAGGAAAGGTAACTTTATATATTAGACATAAAGTTAAAGTATTTAATGCCATTACACATAATGCTCTTGCTCCTGCTCTACCTGCTCTTATGCAACAAATAGCCAAACTAAATTCTATTCTTAAACTATAAGAGTCAATTTTCAGTGTGCTGCTAATTCTGATAGTACACATCAGATGACAGCACTCCCAGGTTGCTGTGCTTGTTACATGAATAACATATATGACTCCAGGAACAGTATGGGTCAGAAAGGCCACACAGAACGATGAGTAAATTTGGTCATTAATCAACACTCATTTGCTTATCATGACTCAAAATCACTTTACATCTGGGGACACTCATGTTGCCATGGTTACCTTGAGCGCAGATGCAGGGAGCTGTGGGAGGAGGCGGAGCTTGTTGTGTCTGAGGTACAGCTGCTCCAGAGCAAGCATTTCTGATAGGCTGGCAGGAATGTCAGTCAGCTGGTTATTGCTGCAGTCCAACAGCTTAACATCTGTCAAACAAAGTCAGAACTCTGATTTTGATTTATTTACTTTTTTTTTAGAACAAAATAATGCGTTTCTCAGCTCTTCAAATGTACTTCAAAGTACTTCTGGGCCTCAGTATGCTTCAAACAAAAAGCTTACTGGACTGTCGAACGGCATGGGAAAGAGATAACAGATACAAAAGGCCTGTCTCTAATGTAATACTGTTTCAAAAACGGCCTGGTTCTCCCTACTGTTGAGGTAAATAAAGGCCGCTATTTGATCATTTATGGTACATCAAGTGTGAAAAGCTGCTCGGCCAAGAGGCAGTGAAGCTGACATACAGTACAGCTGGTCTTACTTGTGAGCTGGGTCAGGCTGTCAGGCAGACAGCTGAGCTTGTTGTGACACAGGTGCAGTTTCTGCAGACAGGTGAGCCGGCCTAGGCTGGAGGGCAGACCCGTCAGTTGGTTGTTAGACAGATCCTTCAACCAATCACAACAGACAGAACAACAACGTAAACCATCACACAACACAGTAGAAATAGCCTGGTGGGAGTGTAATATGTGTGTTAGTTACCAGCTCGGTCAGGTTCTCCAGCTGGCCCAGTTCTTCTGGCAGGCTCTCCAGCAGGTTCTGCTGGAGTGTGAGGCTGCGGAGGTTCTTCAGAGTACACACCTCCACTGGCAGTGATCTCAGCTGGTTATGACTGCTCACACAGGAATACAAATACACATTAGATTTAAGTTTATTTTTAAATCACGGAGATATGTTTTTCATTAATTTTCCCTCACAGTCCCACAAAGGACTTACTGCTGCTGTCAGAGATTTGTAGAGTGTAATTAGAAATCTAAGATCATTTATCTAAATCTGTTAAATCAAAGTGGGTGCTGTGGCACCCTGTGGTGACATAATAACTGACCAGAGGTGCTGTTTTAATGTTTCAACACAAATTTGTATTGAGAGAAACATTGTTAACATGTCATGATGAAAAGGATAGATTCACTAACACTATCAGCTAAAATAATGCATGTGCATGTGTGTATGTATTCAGGCTCGACAACACAATTCAGATAGAGGGCAGAGACCACATAGCAGACTGATGAAATTCACCATTCACAATCGCAACAACAAAAGACTGTTTGGCCAAGCCAACTTTTGTTTCTTTGTGTTAGAGTTCATAAAGGTTACAATGATCAGCCTTGCTTGGTCTGTGCCTGAGAAAGACATATACATATCATTGCCTTCCCATGTTTTTGGAATGTTGTCCAGTATATGTTTGTTATTTTGTCTGGACTAAATTTCTAGGTAGTCTATCTACTCTGCCTGTTTATTTAATATGCAGTTATTTTCTGTTGTAGTATATTCTAATCATTTATTTTTCCAAATGTGTTCACTTTCATTTTTTCTCTTTTTTTGTCTTTCTCCAACTTTTACCATAGCTCTGTGGTTTGTTGTATTATTCTTGTACATATTTTTCTCCATATCTGTGAAGCAACATTTGCACTAAGATAGAAAGTGTTCTATTTCTATCATTACACAGTCTTTCAACTTGTTTCCACTTTTGTTCCAGATTTAAGGACTGAAGAGCATGTGTGTATACCTGAGTCGCAGGTGCTGGAGCTCCTGCAGTTCTCCCAAAGCACTGGGTAGACTGCTCAGCTGGTTGTCATGGAGCTGCCAGAGCAAAATCAAGATTTTAGTTTAACAGCTAAAATTAAAACAATTTCATCAGTTTTCTTAGATCCACCAATTAAAGTTAGTGTCCCTTTTTAGATAATTTCAGATTTTTTGTTTGTTTTTCAGTTTAGTTCTGTTAGTTATGTTTAAGTTTGAGTCATTCTTTTTATTATAGAAGCCTAGTGTTGTTTTAGCTCCTTTAGAAATGTAACAATAAACAACATATAGCAATTTGAATTTCTTTTTTTTTTGGCACTTTGATTTTTTTTTAATTTGAGGATCAGTGTAGTGAGACAGCAAACAAGAGAAAACACATCTCAAATGATCAGACTCCATGTGCTTTTTTCCGTTGACTTATTCGTAGGATTTATGGTAAATGGTAAATAGACTGTACTTGTATAGCGCCTTTCTAGTCATCCGACTACTCAAAGCGCTTTTAACACTACGAGTCAATTCACCCATTCACACACATTCATACGCTGAATGGGTACAGGGGCTACCATACAAGGTCCCAACCTGCCCATCAGAGGAAATCTAATCATTCACACACACACTCACACACCGATGGCAGCTAGCTACCACGCAGAGTGCTGGCACAGCCACCGGGAGCAATTTGGGGTTCAGTATCTTGTATAATGTATTAATTGCTGGATAAATTACTGAGTCAGGCTTACTTGTTGGTGTTACTTACATCCAGTGTAGAGAGTCCAGGCAGTAGTCTGATGTCATCAGAGAGTTGTGTCAGCTGATTGGATGAAAGCAGCAGTTTGATGAGGTCAGTCTGTTCCCACCAGCGATCTGGCGCTCGGAAGGACACATTCTGCTGGGCTTCCTCTGGTGTGTCAATGTTTAGGCGATACACATTCTGAGGGACTGAGACGCATGTTAACATGGTTATTACACACACTCACACACAGTGTTTTATGTTAAAGGGAAATCATTTTCAACTTTTCTGCCAGAGTGCGTGCGTGTGTGTGTGTGTTAAATGCTGAAAAGTGTGCTGAGGTCTCCATCAGTGATGTCACTGTTGGCCATTTCCTGTATTCGCTCCTAAATAGGACCAAATATTATTGACTTCATCTGTTCATTGATTATCTCTGCCGACACTTTTCTATTTCTGTCTTTATGTGGTGGTTTTTAGTTTTCATCCTTATCCTTATTATACATTTTAATCACAGTATTTATAAGGTGCATGATGTGTAGTACTGTTGAATTATTTGGTACTGTGCAGCAGCAATATTGTGTGTCCAAGGCAAATTTCCCTCTGGGACAACAAAGTCATACCTTAATCTTAAACCTGCTGGCACTTGTATGTCAGGTTGATACTGCCACTATTCATAATTCTGGTTTTGTGATCGGTAGGATAAAGTCAAGAAGACATTCATGCAGCAGTAAGCAGGAGATCTAAATTTCATTAAACCTTCAGAGATGTATTTTTTTCTCTTTTATCCCAAAAAGAAAAAGAGACTTTACTAAGTCACGCAAGAGGCGATGTGACATGAGGAGAAGAAACACTGAGGGGTGTCCCTACTAATAGTAACGTTGAGAAGTAACATCGGTAGAAATATCAATATCATATATTAACTGAAGTCAAGATGAACATCCATCCAGCCTAACAACAAAGTGTTGAAAAACACTGACCTTGAAATTGAAACCTATCTAATCATGTGGTCTATATGTCCATGTATGATATATTGAAAGAAAACTGCGAGCATATCTGATCATTAAAATATGTGAAAGCACGTAAATCACGTGCTTTATGAATATAACTTAAAAATGCATTCCGTGTATTTCAGTTAATGGAGCAGTTTACGTTGGGAAAACAAACTTAAACAGTAACTTACTATCTGTGTCTAAATGTAAACACTGGCCAAAAATCTTAAATGAATGTATTTTTCTGTTTGTATCTGCGTTATATTAACGTTTTTCGCCATTTTGACCTTCTAAATACTTTCAAATGCAGAATTAGACTTCCAGCGGTACTGTACCTTATGAGCTAGCTAATAAGTGAAAATGATACCTTCTGTCAACCCTCGGCCGGACAGGTTGAGCTGGCCACTTTTCCGGGCGGCCTTTAGCAGACCGTGAGGAATGGTCGGTTCGGTCTTTTCCGCCCTGAAGCCCGCCAGAGAGTCCACCTTATCCGCTCTTTTGAAACGAGACATGCTCAATATGTTTACTGAAATGAATCCTTGTGGCTCTGAGCTGTGATCATTTACCTCCAACCCAAACTGTCCGCCCGGTTCCGCCCGCCAGCAGCAACAAAAATAACACTTCCGCGCACAATCCTTCATAATAAAAGCCTTGAAAATCTTGGTGTTGGGTTCTGGGATGGATATGTACCTAGTGGCATGTTTTCCACTTAGCAGGAAAGTTCCAATAAAAGGTGTTGTTGATGGAGACTCACGCAGAGTGGATGCAAGGAGATTTAAAGAGTGTGAAGGGGTGACAGACAGCTATAGAATGAAGATGTTTGACGAAATAGTTAATGAAAAGTATAAAAGTAAAATATGTTAGGCTTTACTTTGATTTGGAGTACTTGCCTGATAGCAGGGACGTGTAGAGGATGTTAGAGGGGCAGGGGCCCAAATTCATAAAAAGCTAATAATTAAATAAATATATGCCTGGAATGACTACTTTTGCGACACTGTTAAAGGGATACTAAATGTATGTATTTAAAACAAACCCATGACTGAGGTTGGTTCAAACACTGCTACATGACAGTAAATTAATGATGCAAAGAAATTAAGTGTATTTCAGTAAAATTTCCTCACGTTAACCTGCCCAACTCTTACCTGCTGTAGCCTTCTGTCTGACATCCTCATTTGCAGAAGCTCTACTGCTGGCAAAGATACGCTTCCTCTGGCTACATGGCTGCCTCTCTCGCCTTTGTTTCTTACCACCTCTCCATAGAAGGCATAATTACTTCAGTAATAACGGGCAATAAGAAAAGGCTGATATTGTATGGCTAAGATACTACTACTATGTGCCAACAAATTAGTTTAATATAATTCACATGTCATATCATAATACTGAGGCTTGGAAGACATAATTTGACCCACAATTCTAAAAAGCAACACATTAGCTTTAGATAAGGTGTATTAGACACTGGTTTATAAAAGATTTTAACAGTTAACATTCCTTCGTCCCTTCCCTCCCTCCCTCTAAAAATACTGAAAAAAGTGCTTCAACTTAATTATTTGCCTAAATAACAATGACATTTAGTAAACAGTTAACATTCAACATTCATGTAAATGTAGCTGCATTCACTGTCCTTATACACATATTCACCTGTTTAGCAAACATAACCTAAAATAGGAAGAAGGGAAATACGTATGCTTACTGTACATATAATCATACCTTAGGCATTACTTTAATGTCTGACATTAATAACACAAACATCATCACTGCTGACTATAGTTAATGCAGGTCAATTTGACGTTTAAAACTCATATTAATTTAGCTAATACTGAACGCACCTCATTGGCTGCTTGTTACAAAAGGAGGAAAACGTTCTTAATTTCATTGTATCTCTTAAGTGCATCATATCGTCATTATCTTGCAGCTTGTGGGGGATAAAGATGCATACATTTTTCCCAACTTTATAACTAACTTAAACAACTTGGAGAAACATGTTATGTGACAGTATCCATACCTGCTTTGCATGGGATATGCGATGACAATAATAGTCCCTCCAAACGTTAGTTCTACACTACTGAGTTCCGTCAACTAGTCACTTTATCTCTAACTATTAACACTAACATATACTAATATAAATTCTCTGTCAGCTACACTTAGAAACGAATTGTTGTGTCACACTGGATGTAGCAGGAATTAACAGGAATTTATTTATTTAAAAAACACCCCAGTAATGGGGCACTTTCTCTCTAGTTGGCCAAAGGGGTAGGTGCTCAAGCCCTCTTTGTGGTCTATCTGTGCATGTGCCTGCCTGATAGATTGTTCTTGGATCACGTGTCTTACCCAGTAAGCCAGTATGTTCCCAAACTTTTGCAGTGTAAAAATTGTTGGATGTTTGGTCATAGTTTGTTTGTATGTAGGAGTGACTTTGCCACATGTGGTAAATGTGGGGAGAATGATTATGAAGGAGACTTTGAGAAATATCCAGCATGTCTTCTTTGCAAAGGGAATCATGCAGCATGGGAGAATTACTGTCCAAAGGGAGACAGAAATAATCAGGGTTAGATCTAAGAAGAGACCAAGCATGAGGAAGTATTGTGATGTGAGACATGAAGCTAAGGAGGACAAATCAGCCAGAAAACATGATGAGTTTTGTTTTTGTAAGGATCAGGTGATGTTTTTGGCCTTTTTGACAATGGTAATTGACTGTTCTGCTGGAGTAGAAAGAAAAAAATTGACATAATTGTAGATGCAGCAAGAAGATTTCTGGGTGTTGTGGGAGTTTCTGGAGAAGGTGTGCAGCAGCTGTTGAGAGAAGCTTTTAGTTTCTCTCAAACACCTGAAAGATAGAAAAGTTTAAAGAGATTTTAGTTTAAATCCAGTAGATGGTGGTAATGCAACATTTTGGACACCAACCGCCACTAAAAACCAATAGGGCCTAATAATAAAAAGAAGACATTCTATGAGCATGGCGTGTCATCTGTTGCGGTATCAGGTCAGGTCAGTTGCCCTCATCTGGTTTGCTGTGTGTCAGCTAATTAAACTCAAGGACACAACAGGTAAAAATGCGGGAGACAACATGCGTCCATCATTTAAGTGTATATTATGCTTTAGCATATTAGCAAACAAACAATCACAAAAGTATACAGCCTCAGGGCAGTTGCCTACTTTGCCCAGTTCATAATCTAACCTTGCTAAGTATGACGCACCAATTCTAAAAAATATTTAAGTAACCGTAAATGAAAGAAACTGTAAATGAAGAAAGTGGTGAATTTGTAAATTCACATATATAACTAATCATTAGGCTACATGTTAATGAGCAGACTAATCTAGGCTCATGTAACTGATCATCATCCACTATAGGTCCTATAGTCAGTTTCACAATTTTTTGAAGTCTGTCTTAAAACATGATGGGGGACAAAATCCACAGTCCTCCTTCTGTGCAAAAATGTATTTAAAAGTTTATCTGAAGCTAATATGAAGCTTCAGCCATCCGAATGAATCAAATCAAGTAGATATCTTTCAACATTACAGTCTTTTTAGTGCCAAAGTCCCTCTTTTTACTTTACTTCCACCGCAGCTCAACAGGGAAACACTGTCCGAGGAAACACAAAGAGGGAATTTGATGCTAAAAAGACTGTAAATGTGGCAGATATCCACTTGATATGACTAACTCAGACTGCTGAAGCCTCATATAAGCTTCACATCAACTTTTAAATGCATTTGTATAAAATGACTGTGTGGACATACTGTGGATTTTGGCCCCCATCGCTTACATTGAAAGCACATTTGAACACTGGTGGAAGAAGTATTCAGATCCTTTACAAAAAGTACCAATACAGCAATATAAAAACATCATGAAAAACATCATTAAAACCCTTACTTATATATATAATAGCAGCAAAATGTACTTAAAGTATTAAAATAAAAGTACATTAAAAGTAAGTTTTGCACCTTTTCTTGAATCCTTGATTCTTGGTGAAATATTGGATCATTTGAACATTTATTGAAATGAAACCATGTGAGAAGTTTAGAGGGAAACATCCCTATTTGGTGGAGCTGTTAACACAGCTACACACTGCTTTTTGTAAGACATCAAAAGCCAAAAAGGTTGGAAACCACTGGTTTCATCTTTAACAATGTGTTGTATTTTAAAAGCTTGTTATATTATCCATTGTGTCAAATCTTCATCTGAAAAGTAACTAAAGCTGTCAAATAAATGTTGTGGAGTAGAAAGTACAATATTTCCCTCTGAAATGTAGTGGAGTAGAAGTATAAATTAACATCAAATGGAAATACTGAAATAAAGTACAAGAACTCAAATACACCTCACGGTGATACTTGGGCACATCATCAGTGATAAACCCAGGGGTCATAGGGTGTTTTGGGTCTTTAATCATCAGACACCCTCGCCCGGGTAGCGCACCATGGATCCCCCTACGGATCCACAGCCACCGGGAGGCCTTTTCTGTGGCCTCAAGGATGTTCTTGGTGGCTTTTCTCGACTGTAGTCCTCTAATGCCAAGGAGTTTGAACACTCGCTGTGGTGACCTGCAAAACCCCTGCACCCGATTTTGACTGGTTCACTGCGGGCTTTCCAGCCTTTGCTCCAGCACTCAGAGTATTTGGCCCTCTTGCGCTCATTGGCTTCGTCAATCTGGTCCTCCCAGGGGACAGTCAGCTCCAGTAGCACCACTTGCTTGGTTGACTCCGATGTTAACATCATGTCTGGGCAGAGTGAAGTGGTAGCAATGTTGGCCGGGAACTTGAGTTGCCTTCCCAGGTCAACTTGGAGCTGCCAGTCACGAGCGGTGGTGAGGAGCCCTCCTGAGGACTTGGGCTGGTGGTTTGCCTTCTGCCCCGCTCTGATGAAGGTGAGTGACTGCTTCGGGGCGACCTGGGACTTGCTGTTCTGTATCGCTGTGCAGATGGAATCCGCCAGAGATTTTAAAACTTGGTCATGGTGCCAGCGATACTGCCCCTCCCCTAGAGCCTTTGGGCAACAGCTCAGAATGTGCTCCAAGGTGCCCCTCCTCTGGCATAATTTGCACTCCGGAGTGTCTGCTAGGCCCCAGGTGTATAGGTTGGCCGGGCTTGGGAGGACATCGTACACAGACTGTATGAGGAATTTTGTGCACAGAAGTTCAGCCCTCCATAGCTCTGCCCAGGTGAGTTTGTGAGGTTCCACATGCTCCCACCTTGTCCACGCCCCTTGCTTGGACATGCTGACCATCCTGCTGCAATGTTCTTCCTCCACCTCTGCACAGATCTCATCTTGGACCAGTTGGCACTTCTCCTTGCCGCGGGCCCAAGTACCTCAAAATTGTACTTAATCAGAGTAACTGAGTAAATGTACTTAGTTACTTTCCACCACTGCATCTGAAAGGGATCTTTTATTAGCCAGTATGAACAGGAGGAATGATTACAGCGAGGAAAACCTCTTTCAGTGTTCATATGGGCACCTGACTGTTGTTTTAAGACAAACTTGAAAAATTGTGAACCTGTCCTTTAATTAGAAGGCTTTTTCCTTATCACTTATTCCTTGATAAATACATAAAACGTTGTGTACTGTTTTGTATTGGACCGATCATATACAGTATGGCCTACCTTATTAAGCAGGTCAGGCATCTGCAATTACATGATCCACAATAAACACATTTCTTTGTCAATGTCATAAAGTCTGTTACCTTCATTCAGTTAAGGCAGGCTTCGGACTTAATTTATAGCACTGCAGGAAACCTCATACTACCTCCCATGCAGTGACCTCCATGCAGTGAGGTATACAGATTTTAAATTGGGAAATTGGGAGCATGGTATTCGGTTGGTAGCTAGGCTATCTGCCGAAACCTTGATTTAGCACACCCTGAGTTCAGGCATCAGCATTGGTATCAGGAGGGAAAAGCCGTATTGTATTGGTGTATCCCTACTACTGTAAAGTGTTGCTCTAAAGTAAAGTAAAGCAAAGTGTCATTTTACAGTGTTGAAAGAATCTCTTGCGCTTAAGCCACTCCACAGGTGGAGGTCGGTGCTCACAGAAGTGGACAAAATTGTAGCAAAGAGTTCAATGGGCCACTTCTCAAAGACTGTACCCAAAGGACACTAGAGCACACAATACACTTTAGCAATTCACTCTGATGAAGACGCAGTGCACATCGAAATGTTAGTTGTTTGCACCTGAATGAATTGCTAAAGTGTATTGTGTCCTCCAGTATCTTCTTTGGGTGCAGTCTTTGAGAAGTGGCCCATTGAATTCTTTACTGTCATTTTACAGTATATATGTATTTTGAAATGGAGATAAGCAAAAGGCTAATGGAAAAGCTCAAGTCACACTGCTTGGTCCATATGGCCCCTCATACTGACCTGAGGTGTAATCCACTACTCCAAAGTTCAGGTGAACTGCTTTGTGGTGTGAATGAGCACTTGGGTTTTTTCACAGATTATGTCTGGCCTGGGATGTTTGACTGTGTTATTTATGGATTTATCAGATTCTGGCAGAAAATCTCTTGATATTGTCATGTTTATGTACCATATAGAAAACTGCTGATGAGTAACACAGCAGATAACACACACCCAGATTGCTGTGACAACCTCCCTCTGGACTGTAAACTTTGACCGCAATTAGAGTTAGGTGTGGGGGTTTGTGTGTGTGTGAGTGTGTGTTTTTCTCAGCAGCTCAGTTAAGCTAGAAGTCTAGTTGTAATGTGCTGTGTGGAGTCAACCTGTTTGATATATTCAAGATGGATCTGTCATTTCCTGTATTCTGTGTGCTGCTGTCTGCCACCAGCTGCTCAGCTCACAAAGGTAAAATCTTTCTATTCTATTCCCTCTTTCGATATATAAATATTATATAATATTATATCAATATTCCGATTGCAACATCATTGTGAACCCTGCCTAAAATAAAGTGTGATAATATTTTATTACAGTATGTTTCTTTTTAGTAAATTCTTAACCTGCCACTGTTGGATTAAAAAGTGATAATATTTTTTTTCTCAAACTATTATGACATTGTTATCAAATGTATGTCATCTGTACAGTATGTACATTTTATGTCATAACATTACAATATTTTTCTCAATCTTGTAAATTTACCATAATAGCCTTTATCTCAGCTCTTTTCTCAATACTGGCTCTGATAAAGAAAAATGCTAAAAGTGGCCCTATGGTTTAGCTCAAATTTATGAATTCAGATCCAGAAGGGCTCACCCTCCATCATGATGTGACTAATGTTCGTCTTCAACATGGCTCAAAAAAAGAAAATAAATAAAATTAAAACATACAGTACACTCATCACACCAAAAACAGACATACAGCAGAATAACACACTGAAGACAGAAGCACATAGATGTCAGTGTAGTTATTATTTGCTGTCAGGTAAATAGTACACTCATCTAATGCCTTCAGTGGTCATCTCTCAGAATCTTTTGTGAGGACATCCGAAGCTACATCCACACTAATATGTTTTCATTTTAAAACAGTGTCTTAAGAGAACGAGAACGATCTCCATTCACATGAGCATTTTAGCACTGTTTCAGAAATAATCTGAAAATGCATATCACATGACCATTCATGTACACTGGGCATGCATGTAATAAATGTGGGTGATTCTTACAGTATCTGCTGTCCACAGTTGATTTATACTTTATGAAAAGCTTCTCCTTCAGTTCATCGCAGTTCATTCGCCTGAAAATGACACCAGGCTGCTACAGTATATGCGCACACACCTCTACATACATCAGACTGGTCGATTATAACTTGACATTCTGCTTTTTTGACAAAGGAGACGTCGGGTTTGCAGGGCTCATCATAGCCTCTTTTCCAACTTTCTTTTTAGCAAAAGTAGCGTCTCATGTTTTATTCTTGAAACACATTGCAGTGCAAATGCTGTTGTGTAACATTAATTACTAAACTATGTGACCATGTATGAGGTGAGATACATCATAATTATTGCTGAAATAGCATTAGTCCAATATAATCATTTAAATGGCTTTACCAAATCAATTTCTTTATTTTTTTATTTCTATCATTATTATAGTAACTAACTGATGAAAAACTACTCCATCTGTCTTTGGCTGCAGATTTATGGTGATGTGTGTTCATGTCATGACCCTCTGAACCATCCAGACATTTCCTGAAGAAAAGCTTTCTGCTTGTTGAGATGTTGTTATCATATTTAACTGTGATTGGCACAACTGTCTCAGAGCTATGAGAGCAGTGATGTGACTGGCTGAGAGAGTATTTAATAATCACCACACTCACTGATCTATAGTATAGTATACTATATCAAAATAGTAGGTGTGTATAGAGACACCCACACAGTCCGTGTGCTAGACCTACCATGCTGCGCTTGGCATTTATTATTCAAATTTCAACTGAGGGTGAAAAATATTAAACTGAGGGTGCAATGCAGGCTTTTGCAGCCACCTAGAACTGGGCCATCGCTGGTGCCTTGGTGTGGACAAAACAACTTAGAGCTTAACGCTCTAAAGACAATGGAGACGGTTGTGGATTTCAGAAGGAACACAGCCCCACCCACCCCTATCACCCTGTGTGACTCCCCAGTTGACACAGTGGTGTCCTTCTGCTTTCATCATCAGCCAGGACCTCAAGTGGGAGCTGAACATCAGCAGCCATACCAAGAAGGCTCAGCAGAGGATGTACTTCCTGTGGCTGTGGACGAATTTCAACCTGCCAAAGTCAATGATGGTACACTTCTACACCACCATCACTGAGTCCATCCTCACCTCCTCCATCACCATCTGGTACAGTGCTGCTACTGCCAAGGACAAAAGCAGACTGACAAAAGCAGACCCACCCCCCACATCGACATCACATGTTATATTAATGTAACACCCCACAACCTCCCATTTGCACATCAGTGATCTTTGATTGTACATGATGTGTTACATTAATGCAAATTGTAGTAGTATTATTATAAATAATGTATCCTGTACATTCATCTCATTCTCTTCTATTTAATATTTAAAATTTAATCTGTAGCTGCTCCTCTCACCAGAATATTTTATATTTTACATTTTTCTATTAGATTTCTTAATTTTGTGTATATTTTGACTGCTACACACCACAACAGGGCGGCTGTGGCTCAGGAGGTAGAGCGGGTCGTCTAATAATCGGAAGATTGGCGGTTCGATTCCCGACTCCTCTAGTCCGCATGTCGAAGGGCAAGATACTGAACCCCAAATTGCTCCTGATGCTGTGCCATCAGTGTATGAATGTGTGCGAATGGTTAGATTTCCTCTGATGGGCAGGTTGGGACCTTGTAGGGTAGCCCCTGTACCCATTCAACGTATGAATGTGTGTGAATGGGTGAATTGACTCGTAGTGTTAAAAGCGCTTTGAGTAGTCAGATGACTAGAAAGGCGCTATACAAGTACAGTCCATTTACCATTTAACAACACCAAGACAAATTCCTTGTATGTATCTGATTACCTACTTGGCAATAAAGCTGATTATGATTATGATGAGTTCACACTTTATTATGCAGTAAATCAGTTTGTATCAATCACTTATCAGCAAATTCCAATCTCCCCCATAACTGGACTTGGCCTGCTAGGAAATATGAGCAGAGAAGTAATAATAACTGATAATATGTAAGAATCAAAGTAATGCATGAAATTATAGGTGAAAGAAGAGTTTAGACCTCAACACTGTCCCCTGACAGCCTGAACAGTGGAAAAATAACTAATAACTATATAATAATAATTAATAACATATAACATTAGTTAGCTGTTATCATTACAGCATTGCTGTTCATATATCATTCAGAGCAATATATCGTTCAAGCAGCATTCCATTTTAATGGTATGTGTGTGTGTGTGTTAAGGTGTGCAGACTGGCATACGAGTAACAGCAGGATCTCAGTCAGTGACTCTTCAGCCCTGGTTGATGGGTCTGACAGCAGTAGTTGGTTTCCTCTTCATTGTCTTCACCATCCTGATTGTTCACAGACTGCTCATGAAGAAGAACAGGTCAGTTACACACACACACACACACACACACACACACACACACGTACACACACACACACACACACACACACACGCACACACACGCACACACACACACACACACACACACACAGCACCTAGTTAATCAAAGAAATTTGAAAAATGTGTGGTTTTAGTTTTTTAAACATTTCATTAACTGTGTTGAAAAGATATAAAATGTTTCAATAATGGTCTTGTTTATTTTTCTGAAATATTAATTTTAAGAAATATTGAAATGATGAGCTGAGAGTTGGTCCGTGTACCCCTTCATCCTAAGTTCAATTTGTTTGATAACAGGATAAACAAATATACAATGCATTATTTTGTTTTTGTGTTTTTTGTGTGAATTAAAACAACGGAAATCCACTTGCTTTTCCCCGTTTTCATCTTCAAATCAGCAATTGGAATTGACAGCAAAACTCTCTAACACTCAGCAAAGTTAATAACAAAGCAACACTTTGAGAGATTCCTTTATTTATCTGGCTCTCCTAGTAAACCATTGACGTCACATATTAATGATGACACCATTGCTAGAGTCCTGATATACTGTAAGTGCAGATACTGATGGTCTGATTTTACAACTACTATTGTCAATTACATGTAATATTTTGTCATACAATATGTACTGTTCAATGAATCAATCTATTCAATCCAATGCAACACCTCAAAAGGGCCTCAAAACAGCATCAGTTCCTATCTGACACAGTCAGAGTGTAAACTGAAAGCTTCACAGTGATGTGTTTAGCTGGGAGGTTATTACACTGTTTGAAAATATAGTGTACATTGCATATTCTATTATACTAATAAAAAGTAATATTTTTTTCCATAGACCACCAACCTTGGCTTGTTTTGTTTTTTATATTATTCTTTCTTTTTCATATTATTTAGGGCTACTTAGTTTTGCATATATTGTGACTGTTAAGCACCAAGGCAAATTCCTTGTATGTGCAAACCTACTTGGCAATAAACCTGATCCTGATTTTTTGCTCAGTGGCATTAAAACATACTCATGAGAGATGGAGATTGACATGATATTGACACCTGATCTAAGTAACAGCTTTCTCAAGTTAAATTCTTTACTGCACCATGGCCACAGAAACACTTATTACAATTGGCTGGCAGGTGTCCATTAAAACTGTATATTGGGAGACCTCAAACATTGTTCCTGTCAACCATTTAACCAGTGAGGGCATTCTGGTGGCCTGGAGATTTAACATGCAGGCAAAAATAACCCCCACAAGTTTAATCACCATTTAAGAATACTTTACTAACTCTTCTAGCAGTGCTGAAGTCCTCATCATTTACTTATTATGTAGCAATAGTAGTAATTGACATGTAAGTCGAATTTTAATGTTGTAGTTTTCACACCTATTTTAGCTACTGTAGTGCTACATGTGCCTTATAAAAACTGTAATTCAGTGCAGTACTTTAGTAAATGTACTCCATTACATGCACCACTGTACATCTATCATGTAGTATTCAACTGTCATAGTAAGCGTACTTCTGCTTTAGGTTGCATTACCAGTTAACTGAGAGGTGAAACTAACCTAACCATGTGGTGACCTGAATGTAGTCATGTTGTCTGGTATAATTCGCTCCCAGGTGTCCACATTTAGAGAATAATGTACTCGCTTCACATCGCAGTGTTCTTCACCCCCACCACACACCCATTATAGTCTTATATCAGGACACATTTACATGCATCATGACTTACTTTAACTTTCTGATATCTGTAGGGAAAACAGGTAAAGAATAAATTATCAACTTGTCTGCTTGTTGTTGTCTTTTGTTGCAGGGAGGATGAAGAGGGATTTGGTTATGACAAGGCTCTAGAGATGGACGGAGGTGATACTAAACAAACCAGTCTGTAGAAACCCAACAGAAGAGCACCACTCTGCACCTGTCTACGTCTGACGGGGCTATCCGTGCTCTTTTCACTGAAGAACATGGCTGCATTAAATTCACTGTAAATTTAATGAGGATGTGGATATGTGGCTTTTGTTATGAAAGGGTTGTCATATTCAGTTCAGTGAGTGCCATTTACAATGTCTGGTGTGTTCATTGCATTAAATATGAAGCAGCCTGACCTATGTTATTTGCTCATCTGTCTTTTTTCTGTTGATCTTTGTTGTTTTTTTCTTTGAGAGATAAAAATGGAAAAAGAAAAAAGAAATGGTTATTTGCTTTTCATTTTAAAACATAGACATACAGTTTTAAAGCCTTTCTTTTCTTTCAGTTGTGATAAATAGCAGATATAAGGCTTACACTTAAATTATAAACCATAATTATTTCAATCCATTGCCTAAACCCACCTTCTGAGCCAATCACAGTGCTTTTTGGAAAGTTTAACCTATTGACCCCAACACTGTCAGACCCACCAATGAACTCATGTTGTTATGCCAACCATTGTACAAGCCCACAAAAGTTTATTTAAATTGTAGTGAAGATCCCAAAGTTTCAACACATTCCAAATCTGTGAGGCTGTATTTTGGAGAAATGTGTCTAAAATGATACACACCACATGTAGAAAATTTCCATTTAATGGAATATTGCAGTTATAAACACATGGAGACTTGGGTTTAAATACTTCACTCAGTGAATAAGTGTTGATCCTGCTTCCACCCTGTCCTCCACATGAATGGACTTGTCTTGTTTTCTGTCACCAGAGGATCCAATAATACAGATTAACAATATAACATTCAGTGTCATGGTGACACTAGCAATACCATAACTGTATAATTTAACAGTGTAGAAACGGGAGAGAGGCGATTGTAGCTTGAACTTTGAGTGACCTTGTGTACACAACTCCCTGATCTCTGCTGCCCTCCACTGACACAAGTGGGGAATGCTGCTCCAGTTATAAAACTGTGGCAATTACTTCTCAAAGCTACAATGATATTACAGCGCTATACACAGTATTATTTACTTGTGTGTGAAGGTTCGTACTAGACCTTGGGAACACTAGGTTGGCAAAAGCATCTTAATTCAAGGTCCACTTAGTAGCTTTCAACTGCATTCCACAGTCTCCATCAGCAGATGGATTTGCTGTTTACAGTACTAATAAAGATTATGTTGGATCTTATTGGTTTCTTTTATATTAGTTCAGTCATGCGTTGCTGTTGTGTCCCACTGGCGATAGATAGTGACTTAACAGATGTTTATTTAAATGAAAATCTTGGAGATTATAACTTTAAATCATCCCTTTTTACAGTCAAAAATAATGTCATTGTGTAACTTTATTGGAAGGAAAAGGTCTTTGGGGAAATATCAGAAATGAAATTGGTGTGTTTTGTTATTGATTGACAGCAGCTGGCAAGCACAGCCAGGTATCTTTAGGTTTAACTCATAAAACTGGCTTACTGGGGTAGATCACCATGGTAACCTATGCTGCACGGCTCATCTGCCGTGGAGAAGGTTAACTTCAGAGGATCACATCAAAGCATGTCAACAGCCTGACTACAGACCAATCAGATCACTGGAAAAATTGAGTCATCTACACAATGCTAACATGGACATATGTTAGCATACTGTAGGGAGTTTATAATAGTGTGACTAGTAATAAAGAGTGATATATACAGAACATGTATTTTTATAGATCAATAGAATGACTCTGCTGTTCAAATTGTTATGGCTGTGGCTGTACCCCTGCAGATTCCCCAGTGTTTCTTGAGTTTCCCCCCTCCTCTGTGTTTCTAGTGCTCCCCTGTCTGTCTCTCCCTGTCTGTCTCTGTGTGTGTGTTGGTGTGGGCATGGCTTTCCGTCCTCACTCTCCTGGGTTCCGGCTCCCTGCTTCACCTGCTACCTCCCTCAGTCAACACATCTGCCATCCATCATCTCATCTCCTCTCCAGCATATCAACCGTGGCTCTTCACCCACTCTTTGCCAGATTGTTGGTTCAACCTCAGTGGATCATCTCACTCTTTCCTGCCATCCTACCTGCCTGCCAGCCACCTTCTAGCTTCCAAGCTACCCCTGCCAGCTATGCTTCTCCTCATTCCCCCCGCTCACAGCTACGCACCTCCACCTCTCTTCACCTGCTGCCAACAGATCCCTTTCCCCATCATCACTCCAAGCCTAGAACTCTCCTGCAATAAACCTTTTTCCTTAACCAACACTACTCTGTCCTTGTCCTGCATTTGGGTCCCTCCTGAGTTCTTAACAGAACAATCTGGCCAATATGGACCTAGAGGACAAGGACAATCTCCGCCAGACCAAGGCGCTCTCGTGGACCACCACGAACAGGTTCTCCGTGACATTGTGGAGACACTCAGGAACCTATCAGTCAATGTCACCTGAAGCGAAACCAAACTCAACCTCATCTCCACTCATATCTTTCCTCTGCCACCTGAAGTCCATTGAGCCCAGATTTGCTCACTGTAGCGTTATGCTGGAGAACTGCACACCTGCAGGGCTTTTCTCATGCAGTGCACTCTTGTTTTTGAACAGCAGCCCCTCACCTACAGTACAGATGAGTCCAAGATAGCTTATATAATGGGGTTACTTAAAGGGAGTGCTTTAGACAGGGCATCAGCTGTGAGGGAGAGTCAGCTCACCTTAGCTCCTCTTTTGATGTTTTTGTATCAGAAATGAGAGGTTTTTGACCATCCTGTTTGGGGGGGGCTGTTAAACATTTCCTTTTTACTCCAGCAGGGTTCCTGCCATGTAGCCGAATTTTCTGTGGAGTTTAGAACTATAGCTGCTCACTCAGGGTGGAATGACGAGGTGTTTCAGGGCATATTTTTAGACAGGCATAGTGACCTAGTGAGGGATGAGTTTGTGACCTGGGATGAATCTGCTAGTCTCCATTCCTTAATTTCCCGAGATTAGTGTCCAGGTTCACCAGTGAATGCTAATGCTCTTAACGACAAGCTCCTCACTCACGTCAATCACTGCACCAAACCCCTGCATCTCATCCTCTCTGGTAACCATCATGAGTACATCCTGTTCCATTTCTTCCCCTCAAGCCCCCGTGGTCCTGGGTCACCCTTGGCTAAAATCACCCCCCACCACCCCCACATAGACTGGTACACTGGCAAAGTTGTCAGCTGGAGCTCCTTTTGTCATTCCTTGTGCCAGCAATCTGTCCTTGCCCCAACAGAGGCTACTGTCTCCCCACTCACCTTGTAGCCCTCTGACCTATGTCATCCCCTCTGCCTATCATGACTTGAGTGAAGTTTTCAGTAAACAGCTCGCTTTCTCTCTTCCTGCACATTGAGCTCCTTGAGCTCCCCTGCCTTCCAGCCGTCTGTTTAACCTGTCCCGTCTGGAAAGAGAGGCCATGGAGAAATGCATCCATGATTCCTTGGCTGCTGGAATTGAATTATCCGGCTGTGTTCTTCCCCCATTTGTGCAGTTTTCTTCTTCGTGGCAAAGAAAGACAAGACCCTTCACCACTGCATTGATTGCTGTGGACTGAGTATCCACTGCCCCTAATCAGTTCAGCTTTTGAACCCCTTCAAGGACCACCTGGTCAGAATCAACCTACTAATCTTGTTTCATGATACTGAAGATGAGTGGAAAACGGCTTTTAACACCCCCCTTGGCCATTTCAAGTACCTCGTTAAGCCTTTTGGTCTGACTTGTCAATGACGTCCTCTGTGATTTCCTCAACCAGTCTGTTTTTGTGTCACCGGACTTCCACCTTCCCAAGGTAACACAGTAATTCTCACTATTGTGGGCAGATTTTCCAAAGCCGTGCACTTTGTGGCTCTTCCCAAGCTCCGCACAGCCACTGAAACGGCCAACCTGCTTGTTAACATTGTCTTCCACCTGTAAGGAATTCCTTTTTGACATAGTTTCAGACTCGGGAACCCAGTTCATTTCTCTGGTTAGGAAAGCATTCTGTCAAGCCCTGGGAACCACAGTGAGTCTCATCCACAGACCAATGGACAAGCGGAATGGGCCAATCAGGACCAGAGGGACTGCGCTTTGCTGTGTTGCCACCTGCAATCCCTCGGCATGGAGTACACATCTCCCCTGTGTTGAATACACACACAACTCCCTGTTCAGCTCGGCACAGATATGTCAACTTTCACATGTTCTCTGGGTTATCAGCCACCCTTGTTCCCTGCTCAGAAGGTGAGATCACTGTTCCCTCAGTCCAGAACCACCTCTGCCATTGCCCCAAGATTTGGAGAGATGCCCACTCTGCTTTGCTGCTGACCGTAACCAGCACGTCACCAACTGCCAACTGTAAGGGAATTTTCATATATAGGATTTTGAAAATTAAATAGCCAGAGAAAAGGCAGACAGCTGTCCTTTGTTGGGTCATATTGTACCTCTCTCAGTCTCTCCACAAGGTCGTTGCCAGGGGGAGTGAGCGTTAAAGTATGGCAAGGGTCCTGCCTGTAGTGACTTAGGCCAAGGCTGTCTGCTATGCAGGAATCCTTATCTGGACAGGGCAAGAGGTTTAGCTAGGCATCCAAGGATCTCCCGTTAAAATCTGTCTCCAAGAAACTCACTCCTTGTTACATTGGACCCTTTGAAATAGACTCAATCATTAAGCCATCTGTTGTCAAGCTCAAACTGCTCGCATCAATGCGTATTCACCCCACTTTCCATGTGTCCCAGTTGAAACCTGTTCCCACTAGTCTACTGTCTCCTCCAGTTGTGGCTCTTCTGCCCCCCCACATTATCGATGGCCTATACTGGATGTACGCCACCGAGGCTGGGACTGCCAGTATCTAGTGGACTGGGAGGGATATAGACAGTATGCACCAGGCGAGCAATTCTTACTGGACTGAATAGGTGCCATTTTCAACCCAGTATCCAGCTCTTATAATACATCCATGAGATCGTGTAATAACAGTGCTCCCCTGTTTGTCTCTCCTTGTCTGTCTCTGTGTGTGTGTGTTGGTGTGGGCGTGGCTTCCTGTCCTCACTCTCCCGGCTCCTAGCTACCTGCTTCACCTGCACACCCGCTTTCAATCTCACATCATCTTCTCCCTCAGTCAACACACCTGCCATCCATCATCTCATCTCCTCTCCAGAATATCAACCCTAGATTTTCACCCGCTCTTTGCCAAATTGTTGATTCAACCTCAGTGGATCATCTCACTCTTGCCTGCCATCCTGCCTGCCAGCTGCCTCCTAGCTTCAAAGCTACTCCTGCTAGCTACACTTCTCCTCAATCCCTGCTCACAGCCATGCACCTCCATTTCCCCTCTCTTCAACCTGCTGCCGCTGGTTCCCTTTCTCCATCATCACACCAAGCCCAGAACTCTCCTGCAATAAACCTTTTTCCTTAACCAAAACCACTCTGTCCTTGTCCTGTGTTTGGGTCCTTCCTGAGTTAACACGAAGTTTCTTTAATTCCCAACAGGATTCCTGACAGTGTTAAATCTTTTTCATTGTTATTCCATCACCGTGGCTCATAATAACATGAGGTGACTTTGTGGTGAGGATTGAAAATAAAAAATGTAGCCACTGTTGTCTTTTATTAGAAAATGAAATATAGACACTGGTTAATTACAGGTCAGGTAGAACTTATCAGGCACAAACTTTTCTTCTCCTCTCCTCTCTTGTTTGGCAGCAGAAGCAACACATTACTTACAATAAATGTTTGTAAGTGTTCAAAAAAAGCAAAAACACTATTGAACATATTGAAAATGCCAAATGTATTTTAAAAGGCATATATAATATTTCCCACACTTATTCCCATATTTGAATAAATATCCTTGTTTTTAATATTTAGATATTAAAGCTCAGTAACTTGTTCTATTCAAGATGCGTGAATGTAATATACCTGTGTGTACATCTCACATCATATTAAGAACTCCACTCAGGGTTCTAATGATGTTACTTACTACTGTAACTCTGCCTCTTTCACATGATTGTTCTCAAAGCTGGATAGAAAAACCCAGAGTTAACAGAGCCAGTTGATAACCAGCTCCATGATGCCGGTTATTCAGAATCACCAGTGAAACCAGGTTACTCAGATTGAATCAGAGTCGAACTTCATTCTTGGTACAGGCTCCAATTACTTAACTATTTATCTGTGCACTTATCTGTGAATGTTTGTTTGGTTGCTTGTTCAAAAAGCTAAGGTGCAGGACAAGATGTGTGTTCATGTTTGTAAGTTAGATAAGGAGACGTTATCAGGAAAGCTAATGTCAGTTGTTGTTCAGAGTCTGTGGCTCTTCTGTTGTGTAGCAGGATGCTATCAGGGACTGATAGCGTCTGCCTATGATAGAACACTGACATTACTGCTTTATTCAAATGTGGTGTCATCATTAAACCAAAAAATATTAAATATAAATTTGTCTTTTTTGGCTTCTTAATTTTTGCCCAGGAGCACCCTAACAGATCCAGCCATGACTACAGCTCATACAGCCATAAGAGTTTACAGAAAATGTTACAAAAAGTCAATTTTTCAGTTTCTGTTCAATGATATTGGATCAAATATACATTGGGTAAGCATATTCTTTAATCATCACCATCATGTTAGTGTACACCATAACATTACAGCTTTTTTATATTGACCTTTGCTGACAAAATCCAGCGGTTGCAATTAAATTCTAAAAACATACAGGCAGTCCTTATGGCACTAATGATGTATGATAGCTGAGAGGGTAACAGCACTGGATAAGGGCTGTGCTTTGAGAGAATAAGTACAGCACATTTTGAAGTCACTTTGTAGAGAGAGAGGGCTGTTCTGCTCTGTCATTCAGTGAGTGTGAGGTCTGTTCAGGGGTTTGGGTAAAGGAGTGTGTGTGTGTGTGTGTATATACATGTGTGTGTATTCTGTCCTGTAATTTTCTCTCTTTACCTCCTGTTGTTCTTCTGGACCAACACTGTGATTGGCTTAGGACTGCTGTGTTTAAGCCTGATTGGCTAGATGTTTACACCTCAGGGGGAGGTTGGCTAATTAACTGAGGGGGTGGGAGCCTGGAGTTGATTGATTGGACTGCTAATTACAAGATTGTGTTTTAGTTTATGTGCATGTGTGTGGTGGACTGTTTCACATCGCTAAACCCTTTACAGGTTTCAATCCTCTCCTCTCCTCTTCCCCTCTCCTCTCCTCTATTCTTGTCTCTCCTCTCCTCTCCTCTCCTTTGATAACCCCTTGATTGCAGTAGATGTTATGTCAAAAAATCCACTGAAAAGAACAATAAAGAGCAATGCTACCATAAATAATGATGCCAGTTGAAGCCAAGCCTAAAACAGCAGTGTGACATTTGGTGGAGGAGTCCTGACCTTCTCTACAGTTGGCTGTGGTTGGTCTGATCTAGACCTCAAGCCCTCAGCTGTAAGGCCCTAGCTCTGTGGGCTGACATAGACACTAACCTGACCACACTGTCACCACACCCTCAAAAACCACTGGTCCTCTACCCAAGGGTTCTCTGCTGAGGGTAGAGGCACTGTAAATTGGTTGATTTATAAAGAAATGCTAAGTAAGAAGTAACTATTCCTTGTGGAATAGTTAAACGACACATATCAGTGTTTTCTGATCTAACATGTCTATTGGCAGGGCAACATAGTTTGTCATTGCCCTCCAAAATTGATACAATTCACTATTAAAAAAGAGATTAACATGAACATTTTCTGATCGGCCATGGCTATGCTTAAGGTTTGGTTAGATTTAGACACAGCAGGTTAGGGAAAGACTATGGTTTGGGTTAAACCTTGTTAAGGATAGGAAGCCTGGGTCAATTTAAAGAAGGGCTACTTGCCTATGATAGGAGTCATGTTGAAAAGAAAGCAATGTTGACTGTTGGTAGGAAACAGGAAACAAACAGTAGTCTCCTGTGCCAAAGTCACACACTTTTTTGACCCAGCCACCAACTCCAACCTCTGCATGAAGTTTTCAGGCTCTATATCAATGTTACTGTACGTCTGACTGTGCTTCTGATAGACGAGACTCATAACAGTTGCAAGACGTCTTTGCCAATTAAATGTAAACATAGGTTGTATTTAGGCATCTGTTGTTTTTCTTGGGAGGACAATCTTGAGGGGCTTCAAAACAGAGGAAACCATCTTTTAATATTCTGTAAAGGTATAGGTGCTTTAGTTGTTAAAGTCATTACTTTAGTTTTTCTTCAGCAGTAACGCCCATGAGGAGTCTAAACTTAGCAATACATATTTCCATCATTTGTTGCCACTTGATAAGCTTTCTTTTGTTTGTGACACCACAGCAAACAATATACCTCACCCACAAGCACCTCGATTTCTGTTTTTGTGAAATTCTTTTTTTGGTCCTCTGCTTGGATGCTCCCTAAAGAAATAGTTTTCCAAGCTCATTTATATATACATTAATATTTGAATATTTGACCATTTATGGTTAAATGTGGGAATGTAGAGGGCGAGATGTGAGGCTCATCCACCTGTGCACATTTTTTAAGTTGGTTGTAATTTATAAAGGGAACATTGTGAGAAGGTGTGTGTGCATGCACAGCTTTGTCAATCAGATTTGTTTTTGCTTTAGTATGGATCCTAAGCACAGTTTTATAAATGAGGCCCCTGGACTGAGCAAACTACAGTAGGTGACCATAGACAGTCAGCACATATAGGGATTCAAATTTCTTCCCTCCAGATCAAACTTCAGAACACAAAAACATGTCCAACTCAAGATCCACATTCTAAGCTTTTCTGAAGCTTCAGTGAATAAACTCCATTGGTTGATGAAGGCTGTGGGATGTGACTGAAAGCTCCACAGTTTGTAAGTGGATCTTAACGTAAAAGTTCAACATTTTGGGAAATATGATTATTCTCTTTTGCACTGATAGATGGGGAACCATGAAGGCTTCTTCTATTGTCCAAGGTTACAGAAACATTTTAGGTCTCCTGCAGAACCTTTTTTGTTAAGAGGTGTGAGGAAGATGGAAAGAGGGAGAAAGTGAATAGAGAAAGGTCAATGCCATTATTTTAAAATGGGCACTGAGTCACAGTGGACAGACACACAGACAGACCATGTCATGATTAAACCTGTTTTGACCTTATTTGCACTTTAACCATATATGATAAAACACTTTTAAAACAACATGTTGCACATATGTGTGTTTAGATAGCTGGTAAGTAGCATTTGATGTATGTGTGTGTGTTTGCCCACGTGTGTGTCTACTAGTTAATCCTGCCCCTCACAGTGACAGCCCACTCAGTAGAATCAAGAAAGGGGGTGGCTGGCTGGTTGTTTTTTTTTTTTTTTTTTTTTTTTGGTGGCTGGTGCTTTTTCCACTTTAAATGATACAAAGGGACTGGAACTGGAAGATAGATCACTTCATTCTTGACTGGTTGGTTCTAACTTGGAGTCCCTGTGTAAAGACACTGCTGAATGTGGACAGATACTGAGATGAGCTGGAGGAACAACACTGGAATCTATTCAGGACACACAGAAAACTAAGACAAATTCATTGATACTAATGTGATATGAGGATGCAGTACAGAGCTTGGAGGATCAGAGGAGGCCTAATTAACAAAAGCACAATACATGTGGATTTTTGCTTGAATTGAAATAAAACCATCCAGGTGAGTTTTATTTTAGCTGTTGTATGAATCTTTTGCAGCAAAAATTAATCTGTAGTGTGCAGAGAAATTACTTGAGGCTGTGGGAGACACGAGGACTACAATCTCAAGAAAGAACTGCTACAAGTGGACAACTGGAACTGGAACCCATCGTGGACTGGGACTTGTGTAACTGGTAGTGTTTTGCGGCAGTGGGAGTCCAGCAGGACTGAGAGGAGAAGTGGTGCTGGATTTGACAGGAAGGCTCTGTAGGTCAAATGTGTGTTTTTTTAAGTTGTGCAGTCTCTGTGGTTAAACTTCTTCGAGACGATTACTTGTTTTCTGCGTTTCAAAGACTGGATTGATGCGTTGTACCAGGAGAACATCCTATTCAAGAAGTACAGACTGTCTACAGATTTCAGATGCATCTTATAATTTCACTTAAACAACAGAATCTAGTTAATCTCTTTTATTTTACTGGAATCAAAACGTAGGTGACCTCAGTTGAGTCTGAAGTTCTTAGTCATTCAGCCAACTGTTCCCTCTGAAAGGGAACAATTCTCTGTGCAGGAATCAGAGCCAAACTGCAACTGGGACCTACAGGGACTGAAAGTGAACTCACACAGAATAGAAACAGATTCTGTCCAACAAACTGGAAAAAAGCTGAGAGAAACACCAAAAATACTGTCTTGTTACAAAATCCCTGTAGTCGCTTGGATTTACTTCAAGTCCTGTTTTATCTCTAAAGCCATGTTTGTTTGACATTTTGACGGCTCCCCTTTGTTGTCATGGCGATGTCAGCTGCACCAGGAGGCTGCGGTGAGGCGGACAGCTCGGTGAAGTGGCAACTATGTTATGATGTTACTGCCAAGACATGGTGGATGGTGAGTTTGACTTCTGATCCTTGACTTCTTTAGGGGTCAAAATTTGGTCCAGGGATCTTGATTGCATACTTACTGTACGTAATTAATAAGTGCTGACAGTTATCTGCTGATTCATTCATGACTATTTATTACTTATACTCATATAAAATACCATTTAGAGTTACCCATCCTAAAGAGAACACTCATGCCTTGGGCTGCTGGGATGTATTCTTCGTTAAGCAGCTTTTGGATATTAACACTGAATTAAATGACTCAGAGTAATGTGAAAATATCTCTAGTACTGATGGTCACACTGAGAATCAGTGGCCCATGGCTCTGCAAACCTTTCAGTGTTTTTTAGGCTCCTTGTTTTAGTCTGCTTTATTTGCACACATTTGACTGATTTGAAGAGGATTGTTAGAACAAAAAGAATCAATGTATCAATTGTATAGATGTTGTCAAACCTTACTAGGAACTACAGTTCTTTCTGTTATTTTCCTCCACTTTCTTTCTCTCTTGTATCTGTACTTATTACAATCTCTCTACTAAAGGAAGGAATCTCTGTATGTATGTATGTCATTGGCATATCTCTTGAACTGTTCATCCATTCAAATCCACACTTGGCAGGTGTATGGCTGGGGACCCAAGAGTGTCCATTGTCAATTTTGGTGCAATTTGGACACATGATACGTTTAATATTAATAAACTTTGAATAAACCAGTGATCAGCAAGCCACTCTGCTCTGTTCAGGGGCAGGGCGGAGCTTCAGGGCTCAGCCGACTGACTCCAGCATGTCAGGGAGACCAGAGATGAGGCGTGACATGAGTCAGAAAAGTGTTCTAAAAAGAGAAATGTAGACAGCAAAAACAGCTTTTAATCAAGAATGGACACTCTTACCCTGTGTCTAGACAGAAAGCGTAGCATTAATAGATAGCAGATCATCATCAACAGCGGGTGACTACAAAGGAAGTGTTCAGGTACATTGTTGAGCGTAGGTCACCTGCACTTTGGAAGCACTCAGAGCCCAATACACAATGACTGTAGTTACACGCTTAAAATGGAGAAAACACTTCCCTGGGCAAAACCAGCTTGTCTCATATTGCTCTGAGACTGTGTTGATTGTGAAACACCACTACAGACAAAGCACAAATCTTTTGAGAAAACATTGCATGAGCAGCACATTCAACAGATCAGCAGCAGCGAGTGAGTCGTTGTGTCTTACAGGAGGTATTCAGGTACATGGTTGAGCGTAGGTCACCCATGTTTTGGAAGTGCTTAGAGCCCAGTACACAATGGCTGTAGTGACGCGTGTAAAACGAAGGAAATACTTCCACGGGCAGTTCAAAACCAGTTGGTCTCATATGCTCCAAGACTGTGCCAATTGTGAAGCGCAACTACAGACAAAGCACAAATCTTTGGAGCAAACATACCCACTCAAATCTGAACTGAAGGCACAGAAAATAGGAATGATCTAAAAGCCCAATATGATCTATCCACTTTATTTTAGGATGCACATTATTTTATTTTTAAATGCAGCCCTTATTTTAGGTGACACGATTTACTATTAGAGTATTTATTATTTATAACATCTGAATATAATAGAATGTTAGTTTCTTTCATGTTGTTGGTTTATATACTCATTCACACCTCACATCAACTGTATTAATTTTTCTATGCACTGAAGTAGCAGCCGGAGGCCAAGCAATTGGCCCATTCTGAACAGACACATTTTTAACAGGCACTGCACTAGTGAGTAATAAAGCTTTGGAATAGGAGAAAAATTTTCCCTCAACATGAAATCAGCTCACATGGGCTTTAATTTGTGCTGCCTAGAGGAAGTTTGCTCTAATCATAATATCTAAGTCATAATTTCTGTCAGTAATAATAAAATTGTCCTCACCAAGGTAACTGATGAATTCTGGGAACACAGTGTCATTTTAAAGATGGGTCAAGAAACACAAGCAGTCAGATGAGCAGACAGGTTGTAAACAAGCCCAGCGGTTTAGCCAAACTAATTTGCCAAACTCTCCACTGTAGACCTCCATCACAGTTCACAGATCCACTTCCTGCTTCAATTGACCTACTGCACTTACTGTGGTTCTAGCTGTAAACTTTTCTTTTAAGGAAGCAAATGGTTGCTAACACACAAGCCATATACTTTTCTGACTTGGTTTGTCTGCTCTCTAGTAGTCAAAATTTGCTTAATGCAGGTTTAAGTTATTGTAATTTGACAAATGTATTAGTTTTCAACTTTGGTAGCCTACTGCATAAATAACCAAAACTGTCAAACCTTTCCTGTTTGTTGTTTTTTTAAAGTATGTAAGATGGCAGGAGCGTGATCATTCTAGTATTTACTCTGTTTATAAAGGATAGGGTTAGCAGTACCAAGAAAAAATAACTGTTCAGTTTAACAGCCAACAGAGTTTTTATTTTGACAAAATGCCCAGTCCCTCCCGTGTAACTCCAGTCACATCCCGTTTAAGTTTAAACAACTCACTGGGTGGCAAGTGATGTGTAGGAGGGCAGCAGGCAGTAATGATCTTTATAATGAGGGGGAAGAGGAGGGGTCACAGAGAAAGGGAATCAGATACACCAGAAGATGATGAGGAACTGAAAGAACTGGAAAAACAGCAAGAGAAGCCTCTCATTTCTAGCATGAAGAGAAAAAGCAGCACTGACCCAAATACAATGGAGAGTGACAGACCAACAGACCAGGGCCTCTTTATATCTGCAATATGTTGCAACTTAAATATTAAAGCATTTCTGTCAAGCTAACCAATACATTATATATATTCAGTGTAAACAATGAGACCATTGTGTCAGTCAGTATCAAAATTATTATTTTAATCTGAACAGATTCAGCCTTATTTTTCTGGAGATTAGTTATGTCATCCCAATAAGTTGAGATCATTCCATGTGTAGTTTTCCTTTTCCCTTTTTTTAAATTATTTCCCTTTTTTCTAGAAATGAATTTTTAGAAATCAGTTTCCCAAACCAGAACAGATGAGTGGGATTTGAATCTGGAATTTTCCAGTTACATGACAGTAATGATCCACCAGGGCATCTTTGGCATTTAAGAACCAGTATTGGAGAAAGTTACTTTTTACAGTAAATGTATTTTTCTAGTTACCAACAAAACAGGGAAAAATACATGCAAAAAGATTTTGAATTATCAGCAAACAAGCTTCCTAAATTTGTTTGGGAAAGCCTTTCTGGTGTAAGATGTGTATCTGCCTGCTAAAAAAAGCAAAACAAACCCCAAACCCCCAAACAACCACAAACAAAACTCCACTTTATAAGTGTTTTTTTTTATTTATTTATTTTGAAGATGTTATCCTCTGTGATGTGACCATAGACTGTATGGATGTGTCTTGATGTGTATGCTTGCTGTCTTGACTTTATCAGCAAGTATCTCTACAGATACTTGTCTGCGTCTTGAAGCTGTTTTGAGTTTGCTTTTACAATAATGCCAAATATTGTGGACATCGGGTCAGCAGGCTATTTGCCGGGAGTAAAGTGGATACAGATTTTGTTGTAGGCATTTAAAGACAGCCAGCGGCTGATGACGGGGTGATGAGAGGCTCATGGCAGATAAACATGTCAGAGTTGTACTCATGTACTTATCGGACAAATCTTACCATTTCTTCTGTAACTGACAGAGCAGTGTAGTTACAAACTAGACTGATATGATCAGGTTTCCTGGTTCTAGTTAGAACATGAGCAGAGGTTTTTCAGTTGACCCTGAGATAGCAACATCCAGCCAATAAATATGCTTTGTCTTGAGAACAAATGTTTCAAATTCTGTACATTTTGAGGTGTTGAAAGTCTAATGGGAAGCAAGTGGAGAATGCTGATATCAATGACATTGGGGAGTCATGAGTGTCTCACAATTACAAGTAAAATTCCTGCACTGAAAATGTCCGTAGTAAAAGTGCACCTTATCATTAGCCAAATGTACTGAAAGTGTCAAAAGTAAAATGATTTAATCCAGAGAAATGACCCTTGTGAGTGTAGTACTTTTATATATCATTTCATTAGATCATTATTACTGATGCATTGATGTGTAATTCAATGTTGCAGCTGGTCAGTTTTTTTATAAACTTATCTATAGTATTGCATTATATTTTAGGCCTCAATGTTTTGTATGTAAAATTGTAATTTGTAAAGTAACAAGTAACTAAAGCTGTCAAATAAATTTAGTGGAGTAAAATCTGCAGTATTTCCCTCTGAAGTGTAGTGGAGTAGAGGTATAAAGTAGCATGAAATGGAAATACTCAAGTGAAGTACAAATCAACTCAAATTTGTACATTACATGACTAAATGTACTTAGTTACATTCCACCATTGATACTCCTTGGGCCTTGTACGTAATTCCATAGCATAAGTACAACTTGCATTAGCCTGAGGTAAGCCTGAGAGATGTAAAGAAATTCTCAACTTCAGTCATCATACTAGATAGATTCACAGTGCAGGAAGACAAGGCTGGGTCTTTATGGACACAATAATGTCACGTCCAATATCTCTGTGATCTGCGTTTGGAAGTGGCAACAAACAGTTGAGACCTTGTCAGCATGGATGCCCTCTGTTTTGATCCTATTTATGGTGAAGAGGTGTGCTGCTGTGCAGTGTGATAACTGCTCTCAGACAGTAGATGAATCAAGTTGGGGATAATGTCAGTAGAGCAAGAGTCTAGGGCCTCACTGAGGGTCAGGTCAGACTACACCTGACCACATCCAGCTGTGATGATGGGTGGGCTCAGAAATGCAACAGATTTCAACTTTTCAACCTGTAGTGGTCAGCGTAACAATGCTGTTTACCACAAGCAAAGCAGCATGTTTTGTGCTTTGTTGAAATGTCCATGTTTATGTTTACCTGACAGGGACCTCTGGTGGCTGTGGAAATTATGATTCTTGTTCCTCAGGGACAGAACATGAAGTAGTGTGACTTTGTTATTAGCGATACAAGACCTGTTAGGAAGGTGGTAGAGGTGGATCAATGGGTCAAAAAAACTTTGACATGAGAGACCACTGTTCACATCCTGTTTCCTATCAATAGCCAATGTTTCTTTTAACCTTGAAAAGGATCTTCCCCTAACCTTAATCATGTAGATTCTGTGCCTAAACCTTATCAAATCCTAACCATAGAGGTGGCAGCTAAAATGAGTCATATCAATTAACAGTCATTTGTAACAGTTTTGGAAGGCACTGACAATCAATGTCGTCCAGCTGATTGAGTGTATGATATTGAGTGTGTGATATTGAGTGTATTCTGTGTGGCCAGTGCACAGTGACATCACTTTTGGATGTGGTCAGAGGTGCAACTGATTTGAAGCTTTCAGCCAGAAGTGGTCAGTAAAACAACACTTACTACCACTACTGAATTCATAGTCAAACCAACTTGCTAAACAAAGCAGGATGTTTCAGTTAGCTATAGTAAAATTGTAAAATTACACACAGTAGCAAAAAATAGTCAAACTCTTGACTCTCTTTGAGTGCTTTCACTCACCCTTCTGTTGCACAACTGTTTATCACTGAGCAAGGCAGTGAAAAACATTGAACTGTAAGTTTATTACAGATCCGGTAGTCACAGAAAGTCTCATTAAACAGGAGTACTGTGATGTGTGGATCCAACAGAAAGAGGCTGAGGTCTGTAAGCCCAGCTGATCAGTCTTAAAGCAGATAATTCCTGCAACAACATCTGTCCTCTGGATGCTTAGAGTGACACAGTTCAGACTTACTCCTCACCCCCTCCTCTCCATCTCCTCCATATCACAGCCCCAGAAGATTAAGCAGAGGGTATGCCCAATACAAAGCTCTGTTGCTCTCACTCACCATCATAGTGAAATGCTGTCCTCTAACAGCAAAACAAAAAAGGAAAAAGCCTCTAAAAGTGTGGGGTATGTTTACCTCTGACTATAACTCAGCAGAGTCAACACTGATATAAGCCAGGACATGCAGACACTGTAACACACTACTCCCAAACTTTTCACTTTGAGTCTTCTGAGTCATCAGGAAATCGTCCAAATCAGTGCATTTCTGTGGAGTTTAGGGGGATTTAATAGTCTGAGCCTTGCTGTGGGTACAGTGGCCAGTTTTTGTGTGCATGTGCTTTTATTTCCAGCTGCACTTGAGTCAGTATGTCTGTGTTATCTAATGGCTTTCAGCACCACTTTCGTATGAGGCACCCTTTAAAAAGGTTTATAAATTAAGATTGAAAGTTTGCTCAGTAAAACTTAAAATCCACCTGTTAAACATTTAATAAATGGTTTATAACACACTGTAATGTAGTTGTAAGCAGATATAAGGACATTTTAAGGTGTTTATTAATGTACAGTATTTATTACAACTCCTCCTATAAAGACATATTTTATATTATTACATCTGTGTTTTGCTGTATTGGGATTCATTATCTGTTTATACAAGCAAACACTAATGGCCGCCCACAGGATGAGTTATAGTTGTTGAAAAATCCAGAAACTATGAATATGCAAGTATTGTCCTCTAAATGCACACTTAAATGAGTCCTTTAAGTAAGTGTGCATTTAGAGGATCCACGCCATGGAGATGGAGAAGATGGAAACAAAAAAAAAATTGATAAAGGAGAGAAGTTTAATGGACAAAATAAATGAACTGAATAAAAGGCTGGATGACATGCAACTGCTCTCTGTAGAAACAGCTTATTTAATAAAAAAATAAACAACTGGAACTGGAGAATTTATACTCTGAGCATGTAAATGGTATCATCAATATGTATCAATAGGTATCTTGTGCCACTTGGAAAAACAAAACAAAAAAACAAAAAAAACCCTTATGAACTGGTGTACCATAAATGGTGTTATACAGGAAATATTGTGTGAGGAGGTGGATTATTTCAAAGCTTTTTCTTTTGAGAAGGAGCCAGAGTCTCTCGCTCGCTCTGATATTGAATTATTTTTTCCAGTAAACTATAATCAGACATTTTCAGTATATCAGCAATTAAGTTGTGAAGGTGAAATTTTGGAGAGAGAGTTACTGGATTAATTCCATTAATTCTTTCTCCTCTGGTAAATCACCTGGGATTAATGGCATTCCTATTGACCTTTATAAGACTTTTTTTCACAGAAATTAAAAAAACCTCACAGATTTTGACCTATGGTGCCCAGCTCCAGTCAAGTGGAGTAACAGCTTGGTAGATGTTTTGGGAATTCATATTTCAGACCAAAATAACCTAAATAAATAAATAAAAGATCTACTTAAGATAAATTACGAATGAAAAATTGAGAAAATTAAAAAAAGTTTTACAACTTTGGAGAGGAAAAATTCTGTCATTACAAGGAAAGATTACATTCATTAATACTCTCGTACTCATTTATTACTTAGTTGCACTTCCCTCCCCAGAGGTATCCTTCTTTAAATTCTTTGAACAAAAACATTCCTTTAGAATAATAAGCCTGACAAAATTAAAAGGCAATACATGTACAATTAATCAAATAATTAATAATTAATATTAATATATTAATAAAATTAATAAAATTTACCATAACAGTCTCTGGAGAACAAATCAAAACTTATCTTCTGTTCACTTATTCTTTGACAGCAAATTGTTCCCCTTTTTTCAGTTAAAATGTCACCACTTTGAATGGCTATTTATCAATCAATCAATCAGACTTTATTTGTATAGCATTTTTCATACAAATATAAAGTAACACAAAGTGCTTTACACAATAAAAAAAACAATACAATGCCCTACCCCTAACCACACTCTAACCATACGCTACCATAACAGTCATGAATTTGCAATGAGGAAACACGTAAGGTAGGATAAAAATGTAAAAATTCAGAATAGCCAAATAAAGTAATAATACAAAATTGAAGTGTGAAAAAAGATTAAGGTGAGTAAAACCAGAAATGTAAGGTAGGGTATTAAAAGGAAAACAAAGATAAAATAATAAAATAATAAAATAATAAAAGAGAGGAGATGTGTAGAAGTAAGTAAAACTAAAAAGTAGGTTATAAAAAGAACAATATAAAAGGAACAATCAAAAAAATAAAAATATAATAAAAGGATATACCAAGTAGTAAAACAGACTAAAATATATAGACATATAAATAAAAGACAGATAAATAAATAAAGTAAATAAAGTTCAATTAAAAGCCAGACTAAAGAGGTAGTCTGTCAACATTCTCTGCTGCCCTCAGGTCTTCAGGAAGGCTGTTCCAGAGATGTGGACCGTAGTAATAAAAGGATGCCTCACCGTGGGTTTTTGTTTTGAGTTTTGCTATAATTAAAAGGCCCGCCACCAGAAGCAAATCTGATAAATAGGTAGGACTAAGACCATTAACTTTCTGGTCTTTGTCAACACATGCAGCTGAGTTCTGAAGCAATTGTAATTGTGATATATTCTTCTTAGGGAAACCAGAAGCAGAGCATTACAATAGTCAATCCTGCAGGTAATAAAAGTGTGAAGTAGTGTCTCTGTATTGGCCTCGAGAGAGGAATGGTTGCACTCTGGCAATGTTTTTCAAATGATAAAATGCATTCTTAGTGATATTTCTGAGTCAGATGACTCCTAAGTTTTTCATCTGTTGACAGGGGTTTAATGCCAGTGCTTGCAGTTTCACATTGAGTTTGTCTCTCTGAGCTTCAGTACCAATAACCAAGGCTAACCAAGACTAAAAAAAAATCTGCCATCCATAATTTAACGTCTACAGTTAAAAAGGGATTGAATGGCCCTGGGTCATCAGAAGACACAGCAATGTAAAGCTGTGTGTCATCAGCATAGCTATGGAAATTGATGCCGTGCCTCCTGATGACGTTTACAAGTGGCAAAATATAAAGATTAAAAAAGAGTAGGACCTAAAATTGAACCTTGAGGAACACCAATGTTCATTTTAAAGGAATATTAGCAAATCTCTCACCTTTTTCCTAAAGATGCATTGAAGGCTTCGTTGAGTTTCCAGTATTACCCTCCAGCCACCCCAGAAGATCTTTCAATTGAAGATATTCTACAAAATTACTGCCACTAAAAAATTATTTAACATGTTTAACATTGAACATTGTGGAATTGAACATTGACCAGTTGCATTCGTTTTTCTATTTTCCATATGTTGCAAGTTTGTGGACCAATATCCAAAATTGGCTAAGGCCACTCAACATTTATTTTAAAGTTATAATTTTGAATATTTAATTTAAATTAATGTCTGTTAAGTCACTGTCGTCTGTCGCTGAATGAGGAAAGACAATGGTGATTGAACCTATGGCCCGCTGATGAAAGCCCTTGCATTTGTATTATGATTATTACAAACCGGGTCGCAGTGACGACTCTCCCATGCTGATCTGTGTTTGCATCACACACAGGGAAGGCTGAGCCCCGCCACTAGGTGCTCCTCACAGCAGAGAAGAGACAAAGTAGCAAAGCCATAAATGACATTAAAATGCAGTAGAGACTATCACACTGAGCTGAAATGATGTGCAAATGAGTGCACATAAATCAGGTAAATAACATAAATAAACAGTCTCTGCTGCATTTTGCAGTCATTTATGGTCGCGCTATATCCTCTCCACTCCACTCCACTCGTGTTTCAGCGAGGACTCCAGTGTGTGTGTGCTGCACACACACTACGTTCACTCATTACGTTACTGTAAGTGCAATAAAAGCTTTGCGAGTAAAAAGCCAATAAGAGTAATTTATTAATATTATCTGCACAAAAGAACAACACACCTGCAATTACCACTTATCGCCATATGGTGCCACCAAAGAAAATGAAACGGGGATCTTTGAGATTATAACTTTAAACTTATACCGTTAAACATTATGTTGAGGGTTCTGGATGAAAACTGTCCCCAGATAATAAATACAATTATTCTGTTATGTAAAATATTCATGTTTAAAGCTCAATCAAGAACTAACTTGAATCTAAGTTTCTTTTATAAATACATTGTGAAGCCAGTTTCTTTTGGAAAAAATAATTGCTACTAACCATTACAAAGTAGCACAACACAATATGAAATGGGAAAAGATTTGCTCTAGTGAAGAGTGGGACTATATAAAACTTTAAATACGCTCTACCTGTCATATGTATATTTCAGGTTTCTAAATGTACTGGTAATGTCAGTCTAATTATTTGAATTACTGAAGGGATCCTATTAATTTTATTTTGTCTTTTCTATTTTTTTTGTTCTTTTTCCTCCAATTGTTTTTTTTTTCGTGAGGTTATATTGTCATGTCATGTCATCATATTGTCCTGTGTGTTAAAAAAAGTATTGTAAATTTCAAAAGTTTAACTGCTAGATACAAGATGTCTCCTACTTCACTGTAAAGTCCATTCTCAGTGTATATGCACTGGAGGCCTCAAGTTTCCACATTACATTTGTGTAAATTGGACAGGATTGGCTTCCAAATTAGTTGTGATGTTGCAAATCCTGGTCGCAAATACAGGTCTTACACTCAGATTTAAGGACAGTGCTCTCCACCATCATCATCAAAACACCAAATGAGGGAATATCTTTAGGAAAAATGGTGTTCATCCCTCCAGTAGAGTTCCATTGTAGAATCAATGCCAAGGTACATTGAAGCTGTTCTGGCAGCATGTGGTGGCCCAACACCTTACTAAGGGCGGCTGTGGCTCAGGAGGTAGAGTGGTAGATGTAGAGTGGGTCGTCCACTAATCAGAAGATTGACGGTTCAATTCCTGGCTCTTCCAGTCCACGTGTCAAACCGTCCTTGGGTAAGATACTGAACCCTAAATTGTGTGTGCATGAATGATTAGCACCTTGCAGTGCAGCCTCTGCCATCATCATATGAATGTGGTGTGAATGGGTGAATGTGCCTTGTAGTGTAAAAGCGCTTTAAGTGGTCGGAAGACTAGAAAGGCACTATATAAGTGCAGTCCTTTTTAGCATTTGGTTTTTCTTTTAATTTGTCACCTGTCTGTATGTGAATGTATGGTTTGAATGACACTAAACTTCAACTTTCCTCCTTCAGCAGATGAATGTGAAAATCTGCCTTCTAGTTTCTAATTCTCCACATATATCCTTCTGCACAGTTAAGCTCAACCATCCAAAGCAACAATGAGCAGAACACATTGTTGAGTGGAAGGTGACTTGAAAGTAAAGTGTTGCCATTTGTTTTCGAGCTTGGAAACAGCCATAGACAAAGAAATCCATCAGAAGCTATTCTGGAGCTTCTGATTATATTACATGATATTCATCAGCAGATGGAGTTTGCCTGGCTGTCATGGAATTGTAGATGTTCACATTTTTGTTTTTCTGAGCATTTTAAGGACTTTTTGTCCATGTTGGTTTTGAAGCTGATATTGAAACACTTTCACAGATTAAAACGAGCGTTTGCATAGCCATTCAGAGAACATTATGGAGACAGCCATATTCTGGAGTTAGTACCTTAGTGCAGAGTACCTTAGTACAGGATCAGGCCAATTATATTATGACGGACCTCAGCCATCTACATTAGTTTCAGTGCTCCCCACCTGTACCTTGTTCACCCTGCAGTCAAGCAGAGCCAGCCTAAAACACTGAGGCTAAAACATTTCACTTTGTCTGCTGACTCCATTGAATTATAAACTGCTCTGGGGATATAACAAAGATTAGCTTTCCTCTCTGCTTTGTGCTACTATTATTCTTATTCTCAGCACTGAAACCTCCTTTTAACTTTACTATATGTAGAAAGAGCTTCAGGCAGTGGGCATATATGTCTGTGTGTGAGTCAACATGCAGGCCTCCAGGGGGAGTCACTATGCAGATTGAAGGAGGCTGAGTCAGCAACTGCTCCTCTTTTGTTCTAGGACACACACACACACACACACACACACACACACACACACACACACACACACACACACACACACAATCACTGTATGCTGATCATGATGCCTGCTAGTGCTCAGTTATATCTGACACTGCTGCTGTGATCACCCTTTGTTTTCAGCTGGAACTGAAATAAGTAGAACAATACTGTTATTAATTCAATAGTCTTGAATGATTTATTATTAATAATTATTTTTCAGTTCTTGAGGTCTTAATGTGATGTGTTATTTCTTGTTTGGATTATTTGAAGTTGGCGATGGAGGACAAATATTAAAAATTGGACTCTTGGTGGATGGTGGATTGCTGTCCCCAAATAAAAATACATACTACTGTTGTAGGTAAATGACAACAAAAGGTAGTCAATAACTAAAAACATATCATTGTGAAACTGCCTTTTACTGCCCTGGAATTGGAGGTTCAGCTGGACTGGCAGCATTCGCTCATGTGTCTCTGTCTTCATCTCTCTCTCCATCTGTCCCTCTCTCTGATTCTGTCTCATCTTTTTCCCTTAGCTCTTTATACTTTACATACAGTTCTTCTCCATCTCCCTTCTCTGTTTCTCATTTCCTGATTTCCTCCCTCTGAGTTTGTTGTCCTCTGTCTTTCCTTCCTCTCACTCAACTCTCTTTTTCGATCTCGCTCTCCATCTGTCCTGACCATTCTCAGTGTGTAATGTTGCACCCTCAATTTCCTGGTTAATAAACTAAGCTTCAAGTTATACTGCTCATCTTATTTCTGCCAACATCCAACAGGAGCAGCATGAGTGCTGCTGAGACATCTATCTGTATTTTATTGTTTTATGAGTAATAATTATGAAATATTTTACATAGCAAAGAAAGTGAAATTTCTTCTTCTAGTTTTGTTTTTATGCTCATCCACTTTCTCTTTGGCACCCCCTCACCCCCCTCCCTGTCTCTCTCATTTTCTCATCTCTGTGTGTTGGGAGGATGAATCACAACCAACCTACTCTCTATCCCCTCCTGCTCTCTAGGATCATCTATACTGTTTTAATAAAGCTGAACATAGATTTTCTGCTTCTGTTGTCAGACGACTGAACAAGTATAAAATAGTAATTTGATTGCAGCTCATAAACACTACCTCTTAACCAGGCAAACAGTAATTCCTTCTTTGCTGCACTGAGATAGTGATCAAATCACATAATTCATTCTTTGCTGAAAAAAATACACTCACTTACCGGGAAATCTTGTGGAGGGGCTACCCCAAAATCTATAATATAATAAATAAATGAATAAATAATAATGATGATAATAATAATTATTATTTGTAACAGTCAAGATGTTTTCTTCTGGTCCATGATCTTTGACCTCTTCCTAGTTGATACTGTTAGTGGTTTTGGCCCGGTATTCACAAATAGCTGATGTGTTTATTCAGTTGTGTCGAGGCTCCTTGCAGTGTTTCCCCACAGCTGTCACATGTGACGTCATGATGATGTCATAGTCTCCAGTCTTTGACAAATGAGCCAATGAAAAAAAGAGACAGATCAAAATCAGAGACAAGGATTTACCGCGTCTGCCATATTCTTCACTTTTTAAGAAAAATGTGATGTTTTTCTGGAAAAAACATATCTAATTTTAACTTTTTTAAAACTTAATTTTATTTGTAATCCTTATTATCTCCAGTAGCAATTAACGTGAATTTGAACAACAATATATAAAAACACAGTAAATAAATGTATAGATAGTAATGAAATAATAGGATATTGACCTATATATATATATATGTATATAAAACTGGGGAGGGAAAACAATTCTGCGGCTGGTAGATAAAGTACATTAGAGAAAACATTATAAGGAGAATTCAGTACCACAATGACAAGTGCAGACAATGAAGGCAATGAAGAATGCAAACAAAGTCAATATCAGCTTTATTTGTGTTGTTTGGACCACTGATAAATGCAAAGAAAAGAAAAAGAAACAAAGAAAAAGTGGTATCCTAAAGTTCAAGTGCAAATAATAGGCTGTTCTGAATTATACATATTGGTTTAGATATATTATTCATCATGACCAGTGATATTTTGTACAGTCACAAAACATGTCTCAGGAGATGTGTGCTCACCTCTGTTTGTGTGCTGCAGTAATTGACTCTTAGAGCTTTCTTAAATGTAAGAGCAGTTTGAAGTCACAAGAAATGTGCTAAATAGCCTGGAAAAGTGAGTAAGTAAACCTTAAGTTGAGATAAGTTTGTCACTGAATATGGATATGATGAACACAGTACAAATTATAAAAAGTTCAACTGCTTAGGATAGTTGAAATGATGCTCTCTTTGAAAATCATTTTTTATTTCCTCAGGTAACCACTTCATAACTGGCAGGAAAATGTTGAGCCACGGCAGACCTCTTACCTCTGTCCTTAATATTACTTTTTAAAAGTCTACTTGTCCTGCCAACATAGAAAAAACCTCAGAGTCATTTTTGAAGTTATATGTGTAATTCTACTTGTAAAAAAAACTTTAATGATGGCATTGCAATAACAAAACTGCAACAGGGTATGTTCCCAAGGCAAAGGGAGTTGGTGGTCACAAAAGGAATCAAGAACTCCAAATTCCCTTCTGAGGTTATTCAGGCTATCAGGGAGTCATCAAGTGAACTACGCTTTAATAAATGTATTTCCATGAGAAAGAGAACAGCAGTAAAAGACAAGAAGTGCATTTTCAAGTTTTGGGTCAGAGTTGAACCTACAGTACCTGGACATTGCATCACATACTCATGTGATGCAATACTCATACCTAGATCAAGGCCCATATTCAACAAACTCTAGAATTTGAAGGTAGACGGGGATAGGTTCTGTAAATTCATTAGCCTATAGGCCGACAGAAAACCCACAGAAAGTTATAGGAAAAGGAGAGGAAAAGAAAGAGTGAAAGACTGAGTGTAGATAAAGTAATGGAGGGAGAAAGGAGAAATTGAGAAATAAATGAAAGGATGAAAAGGCACTGGGATAGAAGGAGGCAGTGATGAAGTAAAATATGCTTACAGTATGAGAGGACAGGAATAGTGAAGTACAGAGCCAGAGAAAAAGCTGAAACGAGAGAATGTAGCCTAAAGAGAGGTAGAAGGTGAATGTAACACTCTTCTATTCTGCCGCAGCCTACCGGGGGGGGGGGGGGGGGGGGGGGGGGGTGTTGGAGAGGGGGTACTGCCGTGAAGCCCGAGGCTTGACGCGGGACGTTTCTGGTCTCGAGCACCGCGGATTTACTCCAGCTGGCACGCGCACGATAATAGAAATGATTATGGAATGATAACGACCGACAGCGCGAGATGGGCAGGCGTTGAGATCAGCTTTAACTTCCTCCGGTGGAGGCTCAGCTTCGAAATGGTAGGACAAAACCTGTTCCGGTACAATAATGTAGTAGAGTGTCCCTTCCTATTGGTGTGCTGTTTCATGTTTTCCAAAAAAGACGCAATGCGAGGAGTTGAATGAGACTAGCTACACAGCTTAAAGTGGAGCAGAAAGCGGTGGCAGTTGCATCCATTTCCCAGACTGTCAGCAACCCTCATCTATTTTTCTCCCCGTCTTCTAGCAGCGTCCGAACATTATAGTCCGATGTGTGACGTTCGCCTATGGAGTCCCTCACTAAATTTCATTAAAAAATCATGCAAATAAAATATAATTTACACACCGGCAAATATAAACACCTTATACAACACGACTTGAAAACAATGTTGAATTGTCAGGATCCATTCTTAAATTCGGCACAAACGACACGTGAAAAATCCCCCATACTTCGCGATAAAATCTTAACTTTTAGAGTTGGTTTGCCTGTTCTTTCAATTGACGCCTTCTGCCAAACACACTGCAAGGCGGAAGCCAGCAGTTTGAGATGATTAGAAAACTTGATATTTTGTTGACATAAATCTCTTTTCGAGTCTTATATGTGCGCCGAATTTGCCAAAACACCATATAAAAGGAGATAATTTAATGTTATGCACGACACGTTAAGTGTGTCTGTCATTTAACAAACCCACTTTAAACTGCTACAGTTTTGAATGAAGTTTGGAGCAACGTCGCCTCCGTACCAAAGAAAGGGACGTATTGGCGCAACGCAGCCTTTTCCCCATCGATTAATGTGGTTTCCGATCCCTGGGGCGCGTGAGTAAGCGGACAACATGCCTTAGTGTGTGTTTATTAGCGCGTGCAGGCGCGGGTGGAAGTTGTTGAGTTCTGAGGCTTTTGTAGAAAACGTGCAGCAGAAGGCCGGTCTGTCGGTCTGCCCCCTTCTGTTCGTCACGCGGGACGGCGGAAGGCCAAGTTGAAGTTCAGCTCAAGCCTCCTTCTCCCGGTCTGTCTGAGCGTGCGTGTGTGTGTTAGTCAGCAGAAAATGGCCGCAGTTGGAGCCAGCGGGCTAAGTTAGAATGACAGGCCGTCAGAGGGCTTCCTGTCCCGGCATACAGCTGAGGTAGAGAGCCGCTGGAATAAACACAGAGCTGCAGCTGGCGGAGGTTTTCCTGTAACCGCAGTCTTGATGGAAATATTCACTGGAAGATTCGAGTTCAAGTTGGGAAGCGAGCCACTTGACAACATCTCAGATTGCACTGTGGAGAAGAAACTAGTCAAATGTTGCTCCTCCATCACCAGCAGGTCCATTATATGAGGCGTGACACAAATTAAATTTGAGAATAGATCGTAGGAATAGGCTATCTCATTGATTGCTGTGGCTAAATCCTCCTGAACACACTTTGCAATGCCCACGAAATAAATTTAGACTTCTCTCGATGTCTGGACGTGACAGTGTTTAGTTTTGGTTTTTCTACAGTTTCAGTTGAAGGATAAGACTTATTTTCAAGCAAAAAAAAGCCTAAAATTATGACAAACTAATGAAAGACAGATCATAATGACATTAATGCACTTAAAAGTGAAGTTATTTGTCATTGTTATCAAACAAGTAATATAGTTGTCCCCCCCCCCATTTTTAAATCCTGTTTTCCACTTGGTTTTATTACACTCGGTAAAACATAGGTCTATACGTGATCTTTTTTTTTTTTTAAAGTTCATATTTAATAGGCTACCAACAAGTACAGTAAACACCCTCACTGCCTGCCATAGAGATCATGTGGTAGGATGTCTGTAGTTCAACAGCAGGTTTGAAAGACAGCGCTGTTCTATAAATTAAACTACAGTGGCCTACATAAAGTATTTAAATCAGGTCCACTTTCACTAGCTACTAGCTGTAGATCATCTACATGTTAATAATCCACTAACTTACTTTATGTAATAATAAAATAGGGTCCATTCTACATAACGAGTTCAGCATGCGAATTATCGACCAAGTAGCCTACAATAATGGGTCTCTCCAAACTGTACATCATTTTTAAATTAATGACATATCATAGCTGCATTCTTGTATATTTTATATATATTTGCTTATTGTTCGTTTTGTAGCCTAACGTTACATGCCACAGTTACATCCCTTCTTCATACATCACCCCATTGGTTTTTATTGTTCATTGAATAGATTTATTAATCTTAATAGGCTTTATCTATTGCCTATTCACTTTGCTGCTATGCATCAGATTCTAAACTGCATTTCATTCTACTACTTACTGTGTGCAATGACAATTAAGTTGTATCTAATCTAATGTGAAAAAATATCGGTTTTTGGAAGCACATCAAACCCTCCACTGTATGAATAACACCAATAACGAGCAAATTATAGCTCATGGAAATAATGTGCTGCTTTGTTTTGGGTTGTATTCAGAAGAACACGTTAAATCATTCTCTGTGAAGAGTGTGTGTGTTTACATATGAGCAAAGATTGGCATCAGTCTCACCACCAAGAGACTGGACACACAGTATCAGGACTGTTAACACTTATGTTGTGTATTAAGTATGTGCGCAGTGTGAATTGAATTAATGCCACAGTATAGGCTACTGTAGTGAATGTAAAGCTGATCCTGAGATCAACTGGAGTGTGTTGCAAGTTCATGGAAGAGGCAGAGAGCAGCTGCTGCGACTTTAAGCCCGTTGTTTGGGATGGGCTGAATTCATAACGTCATTTCAGCTCTTTCTTTTATTCTTCGTCCTCTCATCTCCTTCCTTCTCTAAATGACACGGTCCGCCGTGCTCCGTTACACCTCCGGCCATATTCTACTAAGAATGATTATTTCTAACTTTCTCTGTGTTTTTCTCCCTGCGGGGCATTTTTACTGGGCCTCAACTTTTCTGGCGTGTCATCATTTCTGGAGTTAACGCGGCAGAGTCATCCGAGGCGACTGGAGCTCTCTCATTTCTGGATTCTTTACAAACCCAGTTCAACAGTCCAGGAAATTCAGCGTTTTCTCTAACACGGAGACATCGCTGCTCAACTGAATCAGCGGGGGAGAGCATGTAGAAATCTGCTAAAGGCCATGACGACGCTGTGGAAATTAAAATGTTCAGCCCAGGGATGTTTACGCTAACGCACAGCCTGGTCTGATTCACCTTCTCGCCACAATGATGTTTTCTCCTCTCTCTCTGTCTCAGGTAAAATTGCACTGTGCTTCTCTATAGCTCCTGATCACAGTGTTACACTTACACTGCTAGAGGAGAGCCCACCCTACATGGAAGTTAAGCTATCATGTAGTTACCTAATTATCCATGACACTGTGTTGATTTGATAATGCAGTGTGTAGGCCACATGAGAATGCAACTTAATGACACGTCTTCATATCGACAGTTTCAACAATTCCCAGCTGCAATTGCTGTCATTGTGCAAAATAGGGCAGACAGTGATATTAATCATAGATTCATATGAACAGGTAAACAGATGAAACGGTGTAGAGCTGAAACACACTGACTGTTGAACAGGGACTTGAATTAATGTGGTTATTAGCTGGACCATGTTGAAATGAGTTTGAAAGTAGCACATTTCATAAGATTATCTTCCCTACAGTATGTTAGTCAGCTTGTCTGCTTCCAGTATGCTTTGTATGTGCTTGTGTATGTGTGTATCAGTGCAAGTGCTTGCCTACATGTGTTCTGTTTAGCTGCATATGCTCAAGAAAGTTAAAATATTTGGAAGATAATGGATAGCACAGTCAAGCTTTAATTTATTTTCTAACTGTGGGACTTGACAGAAAGGCTCTGATAGCCGCAGAGTTTTTCCATTGTGCAAGTTGCCTACTTTATTCCTCTCTATGGGTATGCTATGTAACGTGTGACACATCAAACTGTAATTCCAACTGCTTTGAAACAGCTTCTTTTAATACCCTGGACTTATTATAATATACATTGATATTTGTGTCACATGCAGGTCTATTAGTATGATTTGAAGTCTAAACTACTAAACTGTAGTTTCTCACAGAGTGAGGGGTGCTGGAGTACACTGTGATGAACAGTTTTCAGTTCTTTGTACAGTACTTTGGTCAGTGTAACTTGGTTTCCTTATCCTTAAAATTCACCAACACTATCTTCTGATGTCTTTTTTTTCAACTTTTTAGCTGTAATCTCTGCCGTCTAAAATGTCTACACTGCTCAGTTTTCTCTGTCCTGCTGTCATTACAAACACCTTTTAACTAACTGCGACCCCTCGACTTGCCCATGGTCTCAGTGCATCTGTGGAGCTGTAATGTTTAACCCTGTGATGGTCGCAGAAAAACATAAACATTTAATAAACAGCAATTGCCATCCTTTTCTGAACATATGTTTAAACAACATGACATACTGTTTAGAAAGGCTCTGTTTCAAGGCTGGATTTTTAGTTAATCATGGTACTACACATCAGTGGTATTTTGAGGTTTTCTTAATTCTGGAACAGAACCTGGATGTTCTGGTTTCACATCTGCTTTAATTCTCCTGATATTATAAATGCTACTGCGGACACCAAGGCTTGATTACCAAAGTGGGCAACTGCCCCAGGGGCATGTCAATTGGTTTTGGCAATATGATTAAATGCATATTTGTTAAGTTTGCACCACTAAAGTACAATATTAACTAAACTGGGTCCTGTATTTTTAGCTAATCTTGTGATCCTGTGTCAAAATCAAGTTTTAAGACTTTTATTATTTAACTTATAATCTGCTCACATTGTTCATATTCCTAAATAAAGTAATATTCAATAAAATAACCAGAAACATACTGACAATGATGTGTGATCTGCTGTGTGCACTGGATTTGGTACATAATACACAGAGGGCAAGAGGTAGGGAAGGAGGTAGTGTCAATGATATTTTTGCCCCAGGGCCCTTTAACTGGTTAATCCCAATTCAGCCATCGTAATTCTTTATTACAAGCTAAATTCAAGCAACAATATCAGAACCATGAATGGAGTTGTAATATGATGAGCTACCCACAGGGAAATAAATTTACTGTGGCAAGATGTGATATTCATTGAGGTGAAATATATATTCACACAACTAGAATAGAATAAGAAGTGGTAGAAACAGTAATATCCAAATATTAAAGGTGAGGCTAAACCTGAAGCAGTGTTGGAAGTGTACTATATAGATGTTTTCAGAGATGGTTGGCATTTTCAACATGTTCTGTAGTCAAAAAAATAGATGATCTATAGTGGCATTTTGCTCCTGTTTTGTCTCTTGATAAAGTATTATGAATAATTGATACTCTTGAAAATTGTTCTAAGCAAAGTAAGGCTGTTTCTGCTGCCAAAGGAGAGAGAAAAACAAGACTAGGTCAAAACCTAGTATATAGCTGGACTGTGTATGGGTGTGCAAAATTGTGGCCAATTTTACAGTCAGTGGTAGTGTCTATAATGTGAATTCCTGGATATTAAAGGCCCCATGAAATTAAAAAATACATTTTCTCAGTTTTAATCCTGTGTCCCTGTGTTAATTGTTCATATATCTCATTATATGCCAAATACAAATTCAAAAAATCAGTATCAGAGTATTTTTCCGTCAAAATCCCTGTGTTTTCTCTTCCTGTAAAACAGTTTCAAATGTTTGATGACTCATTGTGCACTCAGGGGCATTTACAAAAGTTCATCCAGTCAAATGTGACTTTGGACGAGTAGCTAGCCACACCGGTCATATAAAACTGCACTTCAACATTTGTGGGTTGTAGTAGCTAACAGAGCAATATGGAGAGAGATAGGCAGAGATATGTGTTTGGATATCAGTGGGAAAAAACTTTATTTTAATTTCCAAAACAATGTGGCTGACCTCTAATTCATTCATCTCTTCCTTGTCCTCCTCCTGATTTAACAACAGCTGAGGAGGTGTGTGTGGAGCCATTAGTCCTCTGTAGCGCCGTTTCTCTCTGCAGCTCCGTATCTCACTAAACTCTAAGCCCTGCCCACTTTTTTAGCAGTCCAATCAAATGCGAAGGATTTGATTTTAAATCCCTCTTGTAAGTGTACATCACTCAAATATTCCATTTCACAGTTAAATACATCACAGTACAGAAGCTAAAGACGCTCTAACAACTGTTTCACTTTAAATGTTCATCTGGAGGCTGCGGTGGAAATTATAAAGTTATAAGTTTTGACAACATTGGGTGCAAATTCAGGAGGCTCATCTCTGCCCAGTTACTGCAGCTACAGCAAGCAAACCTACACTAAACTGATATGACAACCTACATGAGTCTCATGTTTTACCTGAAAGACTTGCATTTTAATGCTGTTGTTCATTGTTTGTGATGTGAAAACGTCAAAAGAAATAAAAAGTGTACTTTCAAATATGTTTGGATGCAGGTACAAATTGATAAAAGTATTCTAATCTCAATATGACGGCTGATTCACTCACTCCTCATGTCTACAGGATGCGGCTCCATCATACCTCTGTCGCTGTCGAGTGACAAGCAGTTTGTTCTTCATCAGGCTAATTTCCAATATTATTTGTTTGTGAGTTGTTTCACAGTCATTTTTTATGTTTTACAGCAGATTGAAAACACAATCGAAGCTCGTTGATGATTTATATGGTAACAGATACTTGTACTGTACTTTGCTTTTGTAAATTACTGCGTACACCACTCTGTCTGACAATTTTGTGTCTGTATTTCCTGTATAGTGTACAGGGTTTTCCCTGGATTTTTTTGAGACAAAGTAGCAAAGGCTGGAGAATGTGTGTGGTGTGGCGCACACAGTTTGTGCGTGCACCCTTAGAGTGTCGTACGCTTAAGTGAAAAAATCATAATTTGACAAATGAAAGTATCCATAGGGATTTAAATTTTATACTAAGATGGAACAAAAGGATGAAAAATAAAGGTTGTTACAAATGACAGTGTTTATTTTGTAGGTCTGGGACGATATGCTTATCTCCCAATTCAATACTATCATGATACTTGGGTGCCAATTCCATTCAGAATCGATTCTCAATTCAAAACCAATTTTCAATTGAACGAATAGAAAAGGGGGCACTATTTTCAGTCTCTTGCTCCAGTTTACTGTGTGCCAAAACATTCACTGATGTCCTTAGTCCACTGAAATACAATATGAAACATAACTGGCAGATAAGATAAATGGTCTGCAGCCTTTTTATTTTAAGTTAACTGCATTAATTAATTAATTAATTAATTAATTTGAAAGCATCTTACAGTCTCTTGCCTGTATGAGAATAACAAAGTGAGGGGGAGGTGGAGTGCTCCACTGTGTTGTTATTAATGTCATGTCTCCAGCAGTGGAGAACAGCCTCTCTGCTGCCTCGTTAGCTCCAGGGAAAGACATCGCTGTACAAGACACTGAATGGGTGCAGGGTTTTTGAGGTGAAACAGACTTTGCACCAAGTTATTTTCTTCACCTCAGAGTTGGTTTAAGTTGTTTAATGCTGCAGTGTGTGTTGGTCAGCTGGTCTTGTTTGTTACTGCTGATCGCTGCTCTGCTCCACTAACGTTTGTTTCTGAGTGGCTGCATGGAAAGTATTCACAATGAACTTCACGTTCGGTGTACATCTTTTTTGAAGATGAATTACAAGATAACTCTAGCTCAACTCTGCGTGCTGTTGACTGTCCGGGTGCTGCACTGCCCTCGCAGTTGAGTTTTGCCTTTTTTGTTCCACCAACATGCCAGAATTTTCAACAAAGGTGGCGGCCAGTAATACAAAGGCGGCCTGCCTTTTTAGTTAGATAGGTAGGGAAAACCCTGGTGTATATTAGCAGAAGGAAAACCGTAGCATTCCTTCTCCTGCTTTGCAGACTTCAGAGGAGAAGTGACAGAAACAAACAAGAAAAACTGGTTTTGCTGTATGTATGTAAAGACATTTAATAACTAATGAAATGCTTGTTTCAATTGTCAGTAAGTACAAGAGCAACTTCAGAGATGCAAGCTGTTCCTGCAAAAATATACCTTGTGTGTTAAGATAGTGGAACACAGAAAAGTGGACCACAAGGGCTCACTGTGTAGAATTGCTGCAGATCATCTCTGCCAGCTGTGATGGAGCTGGAACCTCACTCATGCATGGGAATATTGGCCCATGATGCACTAAACACACTCACAACGTGTACACTGTAGCTTTGCAGTAGTGTACTGTCTCTTCATCACATTTCAATCACTTAATTTTTCACCGAAAAGGTCATTCAAGAGAATGCAGAGGGTGGCAAAAGTTGTAATTGCCTTTGAATTAATTGACTACCTTAGACACACATTACCACAGAGAGAGCCAGATGCCAGCTAGACTTCCTCTCCACTCTGAAAAATAGAAATAGAAAGCAACTGTAGGACAGCTGTAAGATCAAGAAAATAATATTTTACAAGAAATTCTTATGCCTGGGCCACACAGCCTGCGTGAGCAGCGTGTGTGAATCGCGGACCCTCTGCTTTTCATTTCGGCGCCCATGTTAACCGGTTCCAGCAGCCACGCAGCCCACGTGAGTCGTGTGTCTCACGCCCTTCTCACGCAGCTGCTGTGGCACATCATCTAGAGATTCGGGGTCTTGCCTATTACAGAAAGTTACTCCTGCTTGCTCTCTGTAATATTAGTTCAAACCGGGGGTCCTGTCTGTTGTTTCACCTGCTTCCAGATGGAGATTTGGTGTTGTTATTTTCCTTATTTGTTGTCACAGATAGTTTAGAGGTTTGTTTGTCAGAGTGTGTTTGGCTCGTTTGGGGAACTTGGTGTTGTCTGGGGGCATTTTCCTCACTTGGAGCAGTGACAGGGGGTTTTTAACTGGCGGAATAATCAATATAATAAGTAAAAAAAAAAAAAAAAACCATCCTGTGTGAGGAGGGTATGTGGCTTACACAGAAGTAGCCCCAACCAGACCCCACCATGCCCGTCAGAGAGAAAGCCGCATTCACCTCACATATTATTTATTTTTCACAATTTTTGAGCACATGCTTCTTAACCTTTTTCTGTCTAAACTAAATATAAATGAAATTCATAATGAAATGATATGAAACATTCTATTATTGATGGCCACTATCAAAGTCAAACTCTATGTAGAAAGATAGAGCTGGCAGTAGCAGCCCCACAGCAGCAACGCTGCCTGTGTGGACACTGCAGGTGTGTGAAATGCAGCAGTTCAGCGATGCGCACGCGCTGCTCAGGTAGAGGTAGGCTGTGTGGCCCAGGCATCAGTACAAGGCCTACTTGCTGGAAATGTTCTGGAGCTTTCAGTCACATTCCATGGCCATCATCAGTGTATGGAGTTTGCTCATGGAGGTGGTTGCGTTGCTGTCAGGTGAGTAGTACGGAACTTGAGTCACATGGTACCAGGTGGTGGTATTGTTTATGAAGGGAAATGGTAACTCCTATCTCTGGTATCAGAGAGTGGTTTTGCTCTGGTGTCCACAGACAGCTGATGATGCCTGTTTATGGTGTTCATTCAGTCTCTTGTCTAGGGTCCTTGCTGTTTCACTGATGTAATGTTTTCCACAGCTATCCACAGCATATTGTTGAGTGATAAGTTCTTATTGTGTTTTGGATTGTGTTGTAGTTTTGTGGTGCTGAATGCAGAGCTCCTGTAAACGGCACTTAATACACACATTTTAATTTGCTGAAGTATTCTGTCACGGTCACTGAAAAGGTTTTCATTGTTGTTGTACAGCTATTACTGATATGTACAGCACACAAAGAGCCGAAGTCTCTCTCTCTCTGTCTGTCTCTCTGGCAGTCTGTGTCTCTGTGGCAGTCTCTCTAGCTCAATCACTCACCCAGACTAGCTCAGTCACTCTCTATGGTGGTTACATGGTATACATTGCCGTGTTATATGTTGCTGTGTTTGTTTTAGTGTGTACCGTACCTGGGACCTTTAATGTTTTTGGTGGTGGTGTCTGGACTTTTTGATAGTTCTTCATATTCATAGCACAGTGGCTTTTTCTGGTCAAAGGTTTTTTATGTCATAGTTTTTGTGTTAACCGTTAAGTCAGTCCCTTGACTTAATGTAGACACAGTGATGTTATCTGAGTTATGGCAGGTTTAACCTCTGTTCTGTCATCTCCCACTCCCCTTGATCTCTTTGACAAAGTTTTCTGCTTCTATTGTCAGACAGCAAACCAGCATTATAATAGTGGTTTGATCACAGCTGAAGAGTTTTGAGACTGTAGAAAATCATTTTTACACTAGCAAGTCATCTGTCAACACAGACATTTATTAGGGGTCCAAGCAGCGAAGCTCGCTGTTGGAGCCCTATTATTTTTGTTCTCAGTATTCTTCTTTCTTTCTTCTTATTTTTTTCTGCTAAAAGTTTTTGTGCAGCAAAAACTATAAGACCAAAAGTCACCAAAATTGGCAGGTGGGTTGCAAATTCCACCCACTACTCAGGCACATATAATGACACTTATTGACCACAAGGTGACGCTGTAATAATCAAGTTTACCTTTTCACAATTATCTCGAAAACCGCTTGGCCTGGAGTCAAAATTCCTTCATCATTTTAATCTCTCAAGTCATCTGCATCTGGTCTTCTACTCTAAAAATGTCAAATTTTCAGATTTTTCACAATCTTCTTGGGCCCCGATTATTGCTGCTTGCTGTTATATTTATATTTTTGGATTTACAATAAGTGACCACAGAGCAAGGTAGAGGTGACAGAAAGTTGCCTTCTTAGTGCATATGTCTGGTTTTATTCTATATTTTTCTTATTGTTCTTTATCCTATGAAAAGACCCAAACAACACAGTCTGTCTCCCAATGTATTCTGACTATTCTGTGGCTCTCAGCCCCAAGCCCACTGGTTCCTACTGAAGATGTAAATATTTAAAAACGTATAAAAATGTATAGTTTCACTCAAACAGGAGGTAATAGTGCATTTGGGGACTATTTTCAGCGGCAGATCAATCCACATTTGGTGCTCTAGTGAGTATTTCTGGCAGCAGGATAGTATGTGTGGGATTGAGTCAAAATAAACTACAGTGTGTGTTCATAGTAATGAAGGAACATGTCACCCAGTGCAACAGTGTGGCTCATTGATGTGTTTTTAATAGTTTTTGGACAACAATCTACGGCACAGAGGAATACAATATATCATACTTTGAATACACAGACAATACTTGTTAGTAGGATAAATACATTGTTAAATACATAACTTAGGATTTGTTGACAGTAGAATGTCATTAACATTATTGCCGCACAGCACTCATATCTGAGCATTGTTTTGGAAAAACTTTGTCTGCTTGTGATAATTTCAAACACAGTCTACTCCAAGGTTCACATTAAAACACCTGTTTACACTATTGACTGTATACAAAGATGGATGACATGAAAAGTGAAGCCAAAACATCTCGATTGCCCCCTGGTGGCTGGCTGCTGTACACGTCATAAGTCCCACCCCCTCCATGTTAGTGGATGGGACATGAGCCAAACTAAAATATCAAAGTTCATGTCAAATAAATTTAAAATAAATAAACCATAAAGATGGTTCCTGTCATTTTAGATAGTTCTTATCATGCTGATGTATGTCCAAGTGCTCATTTTTCTGATAAGTTTGTTTTTAATTAGTTATTTGATTATATAAAAAGGGGATGTGATGTCCTGATTGACAGCTGTGACAGCCACTCTCCCCTCCGTCAGGCGGCGGTATGGCTTAGGGGGCGTGTCCCGCAGGCCATCATCCCGCTGCCGGACTCTACTGTGCAGACTCTGGCTCCAAATGACATCACACAAGCAAGATGGCAGCTCCCGGAAAGGAGATATTTTGGCTTCACTTTTGCATAGCGGTAGGAAGTGGAGATGTGTCCATCTTTCTATATAGTCAATGGTTTATATGGACTGGCTTATCCTGCTTTCTTTAGCTCTCATTTCATATGAAAATCAGGTTTCATTATGGTGTTAGGAAGCCGCAGTTGTGTCTTAGGCCACATCCACACTAATACATTTTTGTTTTAAAACGCATAACTTTTGCTATGTTTATGTCTAGCATCCACACTACTCTGGTGTTTTCAAACCCCTAAAACAGAGACATTTGAAAATGGTATGGACCGTTTTAGTTTGAAAACTCCGGGGTTCGTTTTAGTTTGGATGGGTAGAAATGGATACTTTTGGAAATGATGACGCAGACACCCACATTCGCTTCCTGATTGGGTCTTATCAGTCATTATGTGTCCTTCCCTGATTTGTCACGCCCCTATTACGTGACCCCTTCCCGGAAGAAAACAAACATCAACCTAGACTACCAGTGATTAATTCAACATGGATAATGAATTACAGGCATTTCTGACCTTGTTGTCTATGCTAGCAGCTGTTGTGCAGTAAAATTCTGCTTTTTATAATGCTACTGCTACCTACATGCGTAGGAGGCAAGCTATTATTCGAGCGATTTGTGACAATTCCTGTGTCCAGCGGTGTTATGAGCCCTACATGGAGCACCGGTTTTGGGTGAGGCCGGGAAGAACCAGTGCCTGGTGGGATAATTTTATCAATGAAGTTGTGGTTCCTGAGGAATGGCGAGAAAACCTTTGAATGTCCAGATCGGCCCGATCAACCCACATTGTATTACCTGAGTGACAAGGGAAGACTCTGGAAGATCACTAATTGGACTATCCCGACAAATTGTTTGTCATAATAATAAGTCTGTTACGCCATCGCCATCTTCCTGGGTCCAGACTACATCAAAACACAGAGCACAGAGCCTGAGGTAAAGGATCTTGTCGTCAACTTCTACTAAACACACGGTATGCCACAATGCTTGGGAGCAATTGGCTGCACACACATCAAAATAAAACAACCCCTAGCTAAATCCACAGACTACATCAACAGGAAGGGGAAACATTCTTTGAATGTACAAGCGTGTGACTACTAGTATTGTTTCGTGGACATTGTTGGCCAGGTAGTGTGCATGATGCATGCATATTTGCCAACTTGAAATTGAGTGACCAAAACGATGGGACAATTCCCTTCTGCCCTAAAGAATTGGTGGAGGGTGAAGATGCTGTCCCTGTGTTTCTTCTGGGTGATCCAGCTTATCCCCTGATGCCGTACCTCATAAAGGAATACCCCGATGGCGGAGTTACTCCACAGGAGCAGTATTATGAGCTATCACTGCAAGGCACGCATAGTTATCGAGTGTTCATTCGGATGTTTGAAGGCATGGTTTGCGGCTTTGAGGATGGCGATGGACATAAACATGGAGGACCTTCCTCTTATCTATGCTTGTTTTGTTCTGCACAACTATTGTGACGTTCACAAAGAAACTGTAAATGAACAAAGCATAAATGCTGCTCTTCAGTACGACAGGGACTTCCAGCCACCCAGCAGAGCTACTGGTGTAAGAACAGACAGCAACAAAACAAGTGATGTGTTGACCAAATTTCTTGACCCATAATGTAGTAAAACTTTAATTTATAACTTATTTTTTTAAGTAAATTTTATGTCTGTGAAAGAGAGATAGAGCAAGACATAGGCTATAGTAACCTTGTAGCAGCCTAGTAATATTACCAGTATCTTTGTTGGTGGCTATTGTGAATAAAACCACCTTTTTGTAACTGTGTTTGAAAAATAAAATTTGTTTTTTTTCACTAAATTCATCTCTGGGTGACAGTGCGTGTGTGGGAAAGATAGAGGTAGATCTTAGATTAAGTATCAAACACGATTTTTATTATAGGAAGGACAATTGGAAGTAAAAATAACCATATGCTAGAAAACTTCCAAAAGTTGATGTATCAAAACCAATCCATTATTTGTGCACACACTATTTGCTTTCTTACAGTCACACAAAACTGAGTTGAGCATCATTTTATTTCTCTAGAATGATGCTCAAATCAATTTTGTGCAACTGTAAGAAAGTAAACGGTGTGTCTGTGCAGGTAATGGATTTGTTTGATGCATCAATGTTTAAAAGTTTGCTGGTATATGATAGCTTTGGTTAGCTTGCTGTTAGTGTGTTTAGCCATTTTGCAGTTATTTTGTCTATATTTGTAAAGACACAAGAAGACATTGAAAATACAATGATGGAAAAGAGAGATAAAAAGACTATGCTATTGACAATGTTTTAATAAGAATAGCATTATCCAGGAGGATTCTGTGAAGAGCAGTCACGTTTCCCTGTTTGTCCTTTTTTCAGGAAAATGTATTATCTGTTGCCTCGGTACCAGCCCTGGTACCTGTAACATATAGTAGAAAATAAAAACAATTATATAGAAATATGAAAACAAGTGTCCAATATAAAGTAAGTGTGACAAAAACATACATGACAAAAACTTTGTATACATGTGCAAACTTTGTATACTGTACATGTGCAAATATTCAAAAAGTGTAAATATAGGCTCAGTAAGGCGCAAACATGAAAACCGCTTTAAAGTGTGAAACACAGCAAGAAGAACTCTTTGGTCATTTACAGATAGGTATGGTCTCTGTAGTCTAGCAGATTAATTGTACTCCTGGAGGGGCCTTCTTGTGGGCGTGTGTCCATATGAATAGGTGTTCTGGTGAGTGGTGTGTGGTGAGTAATTAGGCATGCATTAATGTGTTCATCACTTTAATGTTACAGCTGGTAAAAGTGGGGCTGATTTTAATTATTTGATGTGCTGCTAGGTAGCTTAAAGTTGCAATAAACGATATTTAGCCATATTAGTTGTCAGAAACACAAAAGGTGTGTGCAACTCTCTTACACATTAGGAAGATTAAAAACACAATCCTGTTTAAAACTACTGGGCTATTAGCCAGCGTTGCATATGCTGTCAAAACATCATAGCTAGGCCTACATACCTTTTGTGATTTCATCCTTCTAGTGTGGGTACTTCTTTCCCATTGCCTGTGAAGGATAATGCTCCTGATACTGCTCTAATATGTTGCCGTATTTGCTTTGCAACAACTCCCAATCTATGTTTTCTGCCACCTTGACTGCTTTATACTCGTGGTACTTTCAGTAACAGTTCCACCTTGTTGTCGGTCCAAGCAAAGAAATCTCTGATCTTACTCTTGGCCAATGTTGTTTTTCCTCCGTAGTATTTTCTGCAACTAAGGGACCAACTGCAAGGGTGGACGGAGAGCCTTAGATCTCTACCACTAATACGTTTTCATTTTAAAACGAAAATGTATTAGGGTGGATGTAGCCTTAGAGTTGTTTTTAGTATACAATTATATTAATACTAACAAATAGCACATCAGAGGGAAGTAAGCATATTTCTATCTTCTTGTCATTTTTGTTACAGTAGTTGTGTACAGTTTGTGGTTACTGTGATTATGTCGGTCAGGGGGAGCAGTTTATTCATGGTATAAAGTAAATTACCATGGGTTAATTCATTAATATGGGTTAATTAGACCTGATATACAGTATTACACCCGATAATCACATGAGAAGTATTACTATCATAACTCAAATGTATTGTGTTCTCTGTTGAATGGAGAGATCATTCCATTGCAAGTTCTTTTTCTTTGAGAAACATTTGGAATTTTATGCTGCCTGCTTATTGGCTAGCTTTACTACTGCAGAGAAATCAGACATTATCTTATTGATCAAATAATTAGGCCTGTTCTTTTTTCTACAGTTAAGGCGATAAATCAAATAAATTTGATTAGTTTCCATTTTTATTTGTGTACAATGTGATAATATCTTAATTATGGAATGCTATTATGACAGCTGGCAACTTTAGTCAGGATGTGGTTGTTGGGCCTCATACTCCATGTGCATGAGACAAAGGCAGGCCTGCACGCAGTCACAAAGCCTGATAAAGAAAGGCGCCAAGTCAAACAAAAAGACTCCAAAACGGACTTCAACTCCCATCATGCTCTGCTCATTTCACACCTAGGTGTGAAATCCGACAGAGTCTTGGGTCTCATTGGATGAGACCCACCAGAAACAGAAATGTATTTCTTCTTGCCGGCCGTGACGTCACTGAAAGTATAAACACTCCAGTCTCCCCTTGAAGTTTGCTTCCCGTTGCTTGCACAGCTAATGTAAGGAAGTAACTCCTGTACGTACATGATTGTAACTAGGCCGCACAATCTCAGCCTCGCTGGACGAGTGGAGATTCTCTGTGTCTCTGAATGAGACTGCTGTGTAGCCCAGCGCACTCACCCTTTCCTGCAGAAGAACAATGAAGGATAACCTCAGAACCCTGCTCATCATTAACTGAGTCGATTCTGCTGTTTTCTCCGCAACGCAGCTGAGAAATAGGATATTAAAGTGTGTGTTATTTTCAGCTTTATTCCTGTTGTTGTTGTTGTGAAGTTAACAGACTGTGAGTCCGGTTGTTGCTGCTGATGATACTGTAAAGTATTATTGTTTGCTGCTTGTTTGGTTGTGTTTATCACGCTAAACTGATTTGTGTTTGTCCAACTGCTTGGACCGCTTTGTGTTAGCCCGCCATCATGTGTAAGACCGTAGGTTGCATTTTATTTGTTGAAATCAGACCACAGCCGGCACACACGCCACGTCTATGTGTTAATAGAAGCAAGCACCACTTCTCCTCACGATCGCTGAGATCTTTTGTTCTTTGATGTCTCCACCCTCTCCTCTCTGCTAACCCACTTGCATGTACACACACACACGTTTAGATGTTCACACAAGCTACACTGTAGTCGGACACGTGTCGCTAAGCAACAGAGACACTCAGCTTTGCCCAACGCACATTTGGTGAGCAGAACTCAGTAACAGAACTCAGCTCTGTTCCCAAGTAATCAAAATGTTAGACGTGTTAAGCTAGTGGACGCAATTAACCATTGTCTCAAATCTCACCATCTTGTTCCTCCTTCTTTCTCTCTCACTCTGATTTCCCAGATCCACTGATACAGGTATCAAACTTGTTGCTTATGATGAATTGTTCTGTAGTTTCTAAAGCTACAACTCTGTTGGATACTGATACACTGAAAACAGTTCACACAGTCCCATTAAAAATGGTATTCTCTCTCTGCTAATGACTTCCTCAGGACAGTCCGTTCAAACCAATGCTATCCCGAGGATTCCCAAACTGTAATGACAGGGAAAGATTCGTGTTTAAAGGGGAAGAAAATAGTAATTGTTATTGGCTAGTATTGTCACAGCCTTTTGACAAGCCTGCCTATAATATATGATAATGTATTCTTTCTGATCCCACCCTGTATCCAAGTGCACACAACACAGGTGCACCCAGCGAGCCTGGCCACAAACATCAGTTGCTGTTTTTCACAAAGATATAAGCAGAACAGCACGTTGACATCAACACAAAAAAATAACACAATAAGGTACAAAATAAAAATAACAATGGAGTTTCTGGGAGTTTATCAGTATTCATACAAATATATTTTAATTAGGCATTCATTTAGTTGGTGCCATGTCTCATATAGATGTTCCATTTTTGCCAGTTCTTTTTAAATGTATTCTCTTTGACTCTCAAAAGGTCAACTTTTCCGTAACAAAAATTTTAGACAATTTCCAGCCACTGTTCCTGTTTTGGAGTGTTTACATTAAGCCAATTTCTGGTAACGACTTGCTGCAAGTAAACTTTGGTCACGCATTTGATACCATTTTTTGATACCGTTATTTGAATCTTTAACTCTGCTTCCCATTTTGCTTTTTTGTAGAGCGTTGATTCACCCTGATCATATTATTTGAAGTTTCATCTGGTTTGGACCTTATCTCTTTTGTAAAGTAGCCTCTTAACTAAGTATCTAAAAAGATCTTTGTTTTCGAGACCATACTTAGCCTTTAAATCTTGGAAGCTTATAAATTCACTATTTCTGAAACAGTACACATTGCAGTTATGCCTTTCTCTGCCCATTCTTTGAATATTGGATCATAAACCACTGGCTTGAACTTGGTTTGTATTTTTCTATTATAACATTCCATATTTCTAACAGAAATGCCACTACTGGGTCCATAATATGTCTCAAAAAGCCGCCTTCAAATATTTGTCCTCCACCAAGATCTGGGTCTGGTAACACTGTATCTGTCTTTCCATTTCTTTCCATTGAGACTCATAGTCAGATCTACACCAACAGGCCAGAGGTCTGAGTTGAGCTGCATAAAAATATTCCCTAAATTTTGGTAGAACCATTCTCCCCTTACTTTTAGGCAGTTGAGGTGTAGTAAATTTTATTTTTGGCTTTTTGCTATTCCAAATGAATCTAGAGATCATCTTGTCCCAGGCTATGAATTTGTTTTAGGGAACATTAATTGGGAGAGATTCATCTGTATTCTGGCACTGAAGTCTCAAGGGATGGTAGACCTCCTTTCAACATCTTTTTGGATGTTTTCATCAATTTTGTTGTAATTGGTTTCAAACGTGTTTTTGTTATGATTACACCAAGATACTCAATTGTTTTGGAATTCCATTTGAGATTATATGCATCTCTGATTTGTCGGGATAGAGATTAATTAATGATTGTATTTTTGTTATATTCAATTTATACCCTGAGTAGTGTCCATATGTTTCCAGTAGGTTCATTAGGTTTGGGAAACATATCTGGTTGTTCAAGAAAAATACTGACATCATCTGCGAAAAGTCCAATATGTTCTTTCCCAACTATATTGACACACTGCAGGGCTTCATTCTGCCTTATTGCTTGCGCTAAGGGTTCAGCACAAAAAGCAAAAAGAGTAGAAGAAAGACAGCAGACCTCTCTTGAACCTCCTATTAGATAGGTTTCCATTTACCTTAATCCTGGCTGTAGGCTCATGGTAAATAGTTTTAATACACCGAATTGCATTTTCATCAAAGCCAAATCTCTTTAGTACCCAACTAACGCTATCAAACGCTTTTTCTGCATCCAAACTAACCAGAACCATACTTGTACCCTTTTTTTGAGCATTGTCTACAATATGGAGGATTCTTCTAATATTGTCCTGTGTTTGGCGTCCTCTAATAAATCCAGTTTGATCTTCATTGATCAGGTCTGGTACAAAAGTCTTAAATCTTTTGCAAATGATTGAGGTAGGGATGTCAGTTTCAGTTAATTTTGCTTTCGATAGACCGACACCTGTTAACCGGTAACTAACTGGTTAATTTTTAAAAAAAGTTGTGATGTAGCTTTCGTTTGTAAGAGCTGTCCAGCAGTCGGTGGTCAGAGCTAGCTTGTCTTCCCTGGCTAGCTTGACTTTTAGCTTATCTTTTTTTCTCCTCAAAGTGTTTTTCAATGCGTTTAGTCACAGTAGCTTTCGATGGCATAACGTACACGGAGTCAAGGTACAGAACAAGCTCTGATTGGCAGCATATCGGTCTCAATCATTCAGCACACCAACTGGGTGATAGCTTCAGACCGGTGCATCATACTTTCTCTCCCTTGCTAGCAGTGATGTGATCTTTGGCTGTGACTGCGAGCTATCCTCAGACATGGCAGCCAGGTGCTTGTCTTTAATGTGGTACAGCATAGTGCTAGTGCCGTATTTTCTTGAATATAAGGCGACCCTGATTATAAGATGATCCCCCCCCCATTTCCAATAACTGTTTTTGGAAAACCAATCTCAGTGCATTTGTTTGGATCTGCAGGTATGGAAGATTCCATGAAGACTGGGAGTGAAAGCATAGCTCTGCTGTGTTGTTGTCTGATTATGCCAGTACACTTCTGGGAAAAGACAGCCCATGCTACATGTTCTAACTGAGAAAGTTGAGGTTAAAATTGATTTGCCTACTGATAACTCTGTGTTTATGTGTGTGTATTTACATTTGCCTGTCTGTCTGTCATGTAGGATGAGTTCCATCCGTTCATTGAGGCTCTGCTGCCGCAGGTCCGTGCCTTCGCCTACACATGGTTCAACCTCCAGGCCAGGAAAAGGAAGTACTTCAAAAAACACGAGAAAAGGATGACTAAAGAAGAAGAAAGAGCTGTCAAAGACGAACTGCTTGGGGAGAAAGCAGAGGTGGGTGGATAGCAGAAATACATTTTGTGTAACATTTTGTGTTACAAATCAGGTAATAGAAAAATTACATCTTTTTCTTTGTCATTGAAAAATCCATAATCGGTGAATATGCAAATATTTAGTTTGTTTATTAAGTTTAACTCCTAGATGTGAGATGTGTCCTACTTAATTTTTTCCATTCTTAGTGTATGTGCACTGGAGGCTTCAAGTTTCCACGTAACATTTGTGTAAGTTGCAAATTGGACCACGATTGGCTCCAAACTAGTTGTGATGTCACAAATCATGCTTGTATGTGCATGTGTTAAACTGACATGTAAGGTTCAGCAGATGAATGTGAAAACAAACTCTATACTTACATCATTTTGCTATGCTAGTACAGTACATTAATCACTAAATAAGTGACACACCTCTTTACACTATTATTGTGTTCCTAGGTGAAACAGAAGTGGGCCAGCCGTCTTTTAGCCAAGTTAAGAAAGGACATTAGACCTGAATGCAGAGAAGACTTTGTCCTGTCAGTCACTGGGAAGAAAGCTGCATGTTGTGTCCTGTCGAACCCTGACCAGAAAGGCAAAATGAGACGCATAGACTGTCTCAGACAAGCTGACAAGGTAAACTAAATTCTTCCTAATAGTACCATACATGTTCAATTCCAGTGGTTCTATTCCAGAGTTATGTGTGCAACAGCAAGCCAGGATAATATGTAAATGTTGATGAATTCAGAACTTCCAACCAAAAATTGTATGAATGTTACTCAACTATTCATTGCTTAGATTGTTTCTTTTGGCTTAAGAGAGGGTAGGGCAGGTATTTTTTCACACTTCTGATTTAAATTTGATGTCTGCATTCTCTTGTGAGATTTAATTAAATTAAAAAATGTTTTTTATAACTGAACTAAATACCAGGATGCACACTTTTTATTTCTTTTGACATTTTCACATCACAAACGATGAACAGCATTAAAATACAAGTCTCGCAGGTAAAACATGAGACTCATCAGTTTCCATCAGTTAAGTGTAGGTGTGCTTGCTGTAGCTACAGTAACTGGGCGGAGATAAGCCTCCTGAGTTTGCACCAGATGCTGTCAAAACTTTCATTTATAATTTCCACCACAGCCTCTCGATGAACATTTAATATCCAGGAATTCACATTATAGACACTACCACTGACTATCCCTGTAACAAATTGGCCACAATTTTGCACACCCATACACGGTCTAGCCATATACTAGGTTTTGACCTAGTCTTGTTTATAAATGGCATGTGTAAAAATGAGACACAAAAATGGAGCTTATCCAGAATGGCAACGCGAGAGTGCCTGCTGCACACAACCATTGACTGTATATAAACATGGACTTGTGTGACATCATTTGGAGTCATAGTCTGCATAGTAGTGTCGGGTGGGATGATGGCCCATGGGACACACCCCCTCAGCCATCCTTCCGCCTGACGGAGGTTTGAGAGTGGCTGTCACAGCTGGCAATCATGGCATCAAAAACTTTTTTTTATATTGTCAAATAACTAATTAAAAACAAACTTTTCAGGGAATTAGCACTTGGACAAACATCAGTATGATAAGAACTACCTAAAATGACAGAAACCAACTTTGGGAAAAATTTGATGTGAACTTTGATTTTTTTAGTTTGGCCCATGTCCCACCCTCTAACATGGACGGGGCAGGACTTATGACCTATACTGCAGCCAGCCACCAGGGGGTGATCAAGATGTTTTGGCTTCACTTTTAGGGAGCTGTCATGACGTCCATCTTTATATACAGTCAATGTACACAACTAATAACTAACAGTCTCCCTCTTTCCTGCATGTCAGTGAGCAGTGCACCATTCATTGACAGTGATTAACATGTGTATTGGTCATTAATTGTGCTCTGTTTGACAAAGGTGGAGGAAACAGCCCCCTCAGTTTCCATCACATGTTGTTATGTGACTCAGGTATCATGTAATTGCTGAGGGACAGACAGACATCTGGTTTTATACATCTCAGGCCACAATATCATCTGATCTGATTCATATCTATCATATTTTTATTTTTTAGAATCTTGGTTCAGAAATAGAGCTGCTGGATTTTTTGGTCAACGGGACACAACATATTGTTTATCTTGTTAGTCTGGCAGTTACTAGTTTATGTAAATTTTGTGAATTTTTTTCTGTCATAAACATATTAAAAACTGGAATACACCATCTTAAATCTTAAATGCACTTTTAGTTATTATTGGTCAAACTCATTTTGTGATGCTGGGAAGAGTGCAAAAATTAGTCAATCGATTAGTTGCCAACTGTTAAATGCCATTTTGATAATCAATTCATCATTTTGAATCTTTTTTCCAAATTCTGATTTCAGCTTCTCAAATGTGAATATTTTCTGGTTTCTTTAGTCCTCTATGACAGTAAACTGAACGTTGGGTTGTGGACTGTTGGTCGGGACACAACAAGATATTTGAGGACATTAGCTTGGGCTTTGAGAAATAGTGATCAACATTTTTTACCCTTTTCTGATATTTTATGGAACAAACAACTAATCGATTAATCAAGAAAATAATTGTCATATTAATGGATAATGAAAATATTCCTTAGTTACAGCCCTAGAAGAGTGTTTTTATAAACCGAAAGTAGCCCTACTCACCATCTCAATAATTTTCGGACAGTCCCCAAGTAAAAAGATGTTAAGGCAAATGGTAAGACATTTTCAGGGTGAACACAATGGAGCAAAAACTACAAGAGATAGATAACAAAACTCCAAGTCCTGTCGAGCCACAAAGGACACAGGGATTTGTAACTATTTGGGCTACCTGACAAAATAGAGAAAATATTTTAGGCAAAAGTCATCTCAATTTTCCCCAATTACAATTCAACAATGCAGTAGGGCCGACTGTCTCTCATTTGTCCAGAGCATTCGATTAGATATTTAGTTAGACTAGATTTTCATCATGTAAGCAGTTAGCATGACAAATGTTGACAATATGGGGCAACTTGGCTGATGACATGATGAATGATGAACTTTTCCCACATTGCAAGGTATAAAAAATCTGTTACAGACATATCTACATATCTTTATCCTTATAATCAATGTATAAATGTAAACTGATAACAGCAACATGGTATATTGTCACACTAACCTTCGAGAGAGTTAAGTTCATGTTGTTTTATGGTAGTAATTTTTGTGCTTTTTTTTTTTTCAAAGGTGTGGAGGTTGGACCTGGTGATGGTCATCCTGTTTAAAGGAATCCCATTGGAAAGCACAGATGGAGAGCGTCTGGTGAAGGGAGGCCAGTGCTCCAATCCAGTCCTCTGTGTCCAGCCTCGACACATCTCTGTCTCCATCAAAGAGCTCGACCTCTACCTCGCTTACTATGTACAAGAGAGAGGTATGTACTAAGACATACATTAAAGGATAATTCTGATGATTTTCTATATTTTTCTTACTGTCAACAACTCTCACCTGCATAGCCTATATATGTGTGTGTGTGTGTATATACACATATATATATATATGTATGTATTCCTTATTCCTTATTCCTCAGACCTCCGTTGTTGTCCAAAAACTATTAATTAGAAATAAAGTTCACTTTATACAAGTTCCTTGTATGGCAGACATCAATGCAAATGTGCAGGAACAAAGCGCCATAATTGGAACTGCTCATGCACAGTGTTGTCTGCTGTACAAGGAACCTCTCTCCTGAGGCTTACAATCTTATTGCTGTCACTTATTGATGTGTTTTTAAGAGGAGGAATATGGTATATCAGACTTTGGTTACACACACAAAACTTAGTAGTAAGGTGAGTTTGTTGTTGGTCTGGTTCTGCACATGAGATTTGTCGACAAGAAGAAAAATATAGAAAATCGCCAGCCTTATCTTTTAATGTTGCTCTACATGTTATCCCTAATTGAGATACAGTATACTTCAGGTAAAATATAATACCTACTTATTACATCAGGTGTTGTGATGAGTTATTGTGTGACAGAATTGTCAGGGACTGTGAGAGCTGATGGATTCTACTGTCACCATTATGCAACCTAGAGGATTAATAACACACACACAAACATATCCTGAAGTGAGTGTGCAGACCTGAAATAGGGGATTAAATTGTCATTATTAGCATTTCCAGTTTCACAGTAAAGACCTAAAACTATCTTCACATAAAATAATAATATGAACCACATGCAGGTAGTGGCATGGTATTAGCTTTATGCATCCTGAACCTTTCAAGTGAACAGAGGAGAACAGGAAACTGTTTTTAATGTGGCTCGATCACATCTGGCCAATATTTAATGGATCGAGTCAATACATCCCTAGAAACAAGAGCACCCGGAGGAAACCTGCACTGCCTGGTTCCAGACCAGTCTTTGTTCAGAGATTCATATGGATAAATGGTGAACGGAAATGTGGAAAGTCTAAAAGTGTGGCAGTGGCTGATAAATGAAGTAAGCATTTAGGTAGTAGATGGAATGAAAATCCTGGGGTGGATGAGAGGGTGGTTTGTAGGAAGGTCATTTTAGAAAATGGTGGAGCCACCAGAGTAACAGCGTGTGCATGAAATGCAGAATTTTCTGAATCTGTGGAAAAGAAGGCGAGACAATATCAGAAGTCAGAAATACAGATGAGATTTTCTTGCTTAGTGGGAACTTGTAGTTTGTCAAAGATGGTGGTGATAGTTGTGAGACTGTGAGTGGTTGGATAATTGATGGTTAGTTCAGACAGTAAACAGCCGTGTGTTAAGAGAACACAAGCGGCTGCATTGGTGGAAGCATATTGCTTTAGGTACTGGTGAGGCATTGAAGTGAAATATCCATGAGTTTGAAGGTTTATTAGACAGTTTTAGGTTTATAATATCTGAGACAGGACTTTACAACAAGTCATTATAGCGGCAATCACCTTATATTTGTCATGACTAGGGCCTGACCAATACTGGATTTTTGGGGCCGTGCCAATACCAATATTAGGGTGTAAAAAAATTCAGATATCAATATATAATCTTATATATACTGAATGTATACATAAACACACATTTTTTGCAATGATCCTTCAAATGTGGTTATCAAACACTTGTGACAAAGATATGTAATGGAGGCATGATATTTTACAGTTTAACAATAAACTTTATTGTATAAAATGACATCAGTGCACTGAAACAGTAAACTTCACTGGGAATTCAATAATTATAAATTACTATAAATAACAAAACACAGAATAAAAAAAAACATATGTACCTATATATTAAACTTGAATTAAGAAAAAGGATCCAATATATATAAAATGCTGCCTATATTTAATTTTTAAAAAATCGGACATATTGGACAACATATACGCCGATACCAATATATCTGTGATAGGCCAATATCAACCGATAATATCAGCTGACCGATATATCAGTTGGGCTCTAGTCATGATGACCACTAGGTAAACAGTAGAGATACAATGTTTACATAAACTCATCTACAAGGGATATGCCACTAGTATTTGATTAGCCAATGCAGTGCCTTGCTGGATGATGTTGCAGCAAAAGTTGAGCCAGGTTCAACTTTTTGTTGGATGACCCTACATTTTTTGCTGGAGTCCTCTATGTTGAATGTCTGTAGTGGCTGTTGTGGTCAAATCTACAGGAAGCACAAAGGAAGGATATTCTTGACGTTGTTGATAGCAGGAAAAAACAAACTGGTCCCACATCAAAATGTGTAATAGCGACATTGGTCCACAGTGCAAAATGTATTAGTTTTACAATAATGGCTCTAAAACTGTGAGATGCCTACATTTTTTTTGCCTAATGTTTTCTATTGGCCTGCGTCCACATCACGTGAATGTATATGATGTTTAGTTTATTAGTTTTTTCAGTTTTGAAGATTTTTTTCAGGCTTTCTTTTGTTGCTATGGTGGTTGCTGCTAACCCTAACCCGAAACCACATAGTTGCATGTTGTTTGAATCATTGTCTTTGTGTTGTATAGTTATCTGAGTTGTTATGTTATTTGTGTTATTTTATGTAACTGTTTGATGATGTCCTTTCTTAAAAATGTAGATTTTAGAGCGCCCCAGGAAGAATTGAATTTGAAATCCAGAATTTGAAGCTTTGCGATTGGTTGACCAGAGGACCTGCTGCCCGGAAGTATTTTCCTCACTGTCACCGTGTTAAGGTTTTCTTTTGATGATATCTTTAACATTTCTCAACACAAAAACTTGATAGCTCAACAATATGATAGGTTAATGTTAAGGTCATCAGTTTTAATTATTTCTCCTTTGATTCTCAGAAATAAAGTTTTTTTTTTTTGTCAGGTTTTGATAGTGGAGGGCTAGGGAAGAGCAATGTGTTGTGGGCGCCTTCGACTACTGTTTTGGGATGTCTGCTGTCAGTGGGCTTAATTCCATTTCAAATTGCTGCCGTCTGCTGCAACCCGAATCCAAACACCACTATCTCTGTTAAAAAAAGGCATTTTATAGCCTGTGATTGTAAAATGTGAAATTGCTCATTTAATTTTATATTTTCAAGAATATGTGGCTGAGGATATTTAATATGAAATCATCTTTCTTAAAACATAGTCTCCTTTAAATAATATTGAGCCGTCATCCAATAAAGTACTCCAACGTTTTGTGTATGTGTGTGTGTGCATCAAATCTTGTACCATGGCCATATAAACAGGATGAAGACAGGTTTATCAAACTGGACTTTACATTTCACATCCCTCATTTAATCCATGCACATGTCATTTTCATATATTGTATCAAACTGTACTTTACATTGTATTCAACCTCCACTATTACATAATTTAATTATTTATGTACATGTTACATTTAATTTTTTGCTATTGTCACCTTCATATATTTCATACACTACAATTTCTTTGTCCATAGCACAGTCCATATTTCCTTTATACAGTCAACATTTCATTTCAAGTTTTATATCCCATTTTAAAACTATTACTATTCCATTCTGTAAATAGATTTTAAAATTTCACTTTAATTTTAATATTGCTTTGTTTATTTCATTATTATTATTATTATTACCTCACTTTTGTCTATTTTTATTCTTCTGTGTTGCGTTATTTGGGAGAAAACACCAAGACACATTCTTTGTATGCTTCCATTGGCTAATAAACCAGATTCTGATTTAATGGGCTATGTCATGCTGACATAAAATTCCAAAACCAAGAAACATAAAGATACAAAAAATCTTCAGGGTTGTGTAAATAGTAGCTTATGCATGAATGAGAACAGGTTGGTCTTCACTCACTTCAGGCCTTCCTTCAAGCATGCTGCCCTAGATTGTCAGCAGTATTGTAATCTCTGGAGGTGACTCATTTTGGTCACTATTTCCACTAAAAAAGAAAAAACTAACAAACAAAAAGCTTCATTTTATATATTGGGCCTTCAAAGTTCTCTCTGAAACTAGGCCTGGGATGGCGTCTGTCCATGAAATGAGAAAATTAAAACTTTCATAGAGCTAAACCAAATACATCATTTGAAAGGTCTCGACCTGGAGAGTAACATATGTCAGTATGAAGATTCTACATGACTCCTGCTTTGAAATACTGACCTTTTAAACCTTGACCTTGGTGCATGTTTGAAGGCTTATAATTTAGCAACAAAAGGGGCTGCAGACATGGGACCAACTGCTATAGAGAGCTCTTGACCTCAGCTATCATGTGAGTATACTCAACAACTGGAGGCGCTGTCAAATATGGTTAAAATTAATTTTCACCCATTTAACAATTAGATATTTAAAATCTGATTACAGAAATGTGTTTAGCATCCCCTTAAACTCCTCAGTATAGTCTCAATTCAGTATTTACAACTTCTTATTTCTTAAAAACTACAATTCCCTAGATACAAATCAGCACCACAGTTGTAGTTCTTCCGGTTTGCAAAGAGGGGTTGTAAAATAGGGTCTACTGAATATATCAGATATCTAGTACAGCCGAACTAGTAATGATTCTGCATATAGATGATATGTGTTAAAAAAAAGTAAAGATGCTCAGGAGAAATAATTAAAACTCATGGCTTTAACATTAACCAATCGTATTGTTCAGTTGTCAAGGACACCTTTGTGTTTTGTGTTGAAAAAGTTAAAGATATCATTAAAAGAAAACCTTAACACAGTGACAGTGAGGAAAATACTTCCGGGCAGCGGGTCCTCTGGTCAGCCAATTGCAAAGCTTCAAAGTCTGGATTTCAAATTCAATTTATCCCTGGGGCACTCTAAAATCTACATTTTTTTTATTGAAAGAACATCATCAGTTACATAAAATAACACAAATAGCTTAACAGCTCAGATAACTACACAATGCAAAGACAACGATTCAAACAACATGCAACTACGTGGTTTCAGCGATAGCAACTGCCATAGCAACTGCCATAGCAATGATAGAAAGCCTGAAAAAATCTTCATAGTAACAAACAAACTAAACATCATACACTTTCATCAAATGAAGATTATGAAAATAAAATGCACATTGCTCACCAGAAATTTTATCAAAATGCATTTTAATGCCAAAACTATCTTAAATCAGGGTTTCCATCAGTGTATTGCAAGCCCCGCGACCCACCAGGCTTAAGCATTTGGGATTTAAAAAAAAAGTATTTTAAGATGTTTTCTAAACTAAAATGTGTTATACTATAGTAGTGTAGCTCCTTTAAAGGTCAAGTGTGTAGGACTTAGTGGCATCTAGCAGTGAAGTTGCAACAAATACCCCTCCCCTCACCCTCCCCTTCTGAGCGTGTAGGAGAACCTACGGTGACCACGAAACTTGTGAAAAGTGTGAGACCCTCGCTAGAGCCAGTGTTTGTTTTGTCTGTTCTGGGCTACTGTAGAAACATGACGGTGCAACATGGTGGGCTCCGTGGAAGGGGACCTGCTCCCTATGTAGATATAAAGGGCTCATTCTAAGATAACAAAAACACAACGTTTCTTATTTTCAAGTGATCATACACTAATTAAATATTATATTCCATTTCTGCCAAGTCTGTTCTACTAGATGCCACTAAATTCTACACACTGGGCCTTTAAGGAGTAGCTCAGTGCATAGCGAGTGTGTGTGGTCAAGAGAAAGAGCGTGTGTGTGACCACGAGGCTGCGGTGTACACAGACACAGGGACGAGCCAGAAGACGACCGCCGCTTAGGACCAGAACCGGAACAACCCGCTTGCCGTCCAGAGAGAGACATACTGAGAGCAGGCTGAGCAGGCAGAGAGTGGGAGAGTTTCTGGTGAAAACAAGCACAGAGACCCAGGAGACATGAGAGCAGCTGCTCACTAACAGCTACATGCGTTTACAACGGAGAGCAGGAGGGAGGACAGATGTCACACTTTTAGTTTATAACTGTAGCATCCATTGTCCGACTAAGTATTGATAACACCCGTAGTATTTTACAAATTAGAGTTTTTTATTTGTTGTACGGCCGCTGATATCCAAAAAGGAACTCATTGGGTTTTATTTCTTTGAAAAAAAGCAAAACGATGGTGGCGGTGGTGGGCAAGTAATGTAATCGGTGCCCAAACCCCATGTATCACCAGTAACACATTTACACACATTAACACGTTTTGTGAGAAAATTGTGGCAGGATGGATGGCAGTGAAGAAATATCTTCATCATACTTTTGTTAACATGAACATCATACTTTGATACATTTCTGTATTTATTTATGATTATATATAATTTCTTCGTCTTTCAAACAAAGATATTTGGTAAATTAGGCCAACTGTGTGTGTGTGTGTGTGTGTGTGTGTGTGTGTGTCAACAATTTGAGTATTGATGTGGGTTCTCATGTTATTTTTAGCTTCTCTGCATCTCTCGGACCAGCTGGAAGACCTAGATCTGATTTTCCAAGCAGACTAACTGTAAGGAGGCTAACGCTTGACATTCTTTTTAATAACAGAAGCTTATAGAAGCCCTGCTGTTTGCCTTCATGTAAGAAAGCATTAAACACAATTTTAATACACTATAAATATAGACTATCACCATTACCAGCGCTACTGAACTATAGGTATATCACTCCTCCTGCTTGTACTCAGTGAAACTCTCTCTCCTCTATACCTTTTAAACAGGATGTGATTTAGTTACCGGTAGTGTTGGGGAAGTTATTCCCTAACCAAACCCCTTTCACTATTTAGCATGGGATTAATTTGCTACCAACATGGATGACAATTCTCTTCAGAAGCCCTATAGAAGGGCCTATACTTTATAATTTATATTCATCATAACATTTTATATTGAGTGAAACCTATGTGGTAATGATCATTCTTCTTTTTAATACCATATATAATTATGACACAAAATATGTTGTAAAGTAGTTGTATCAGGTAATAAAGGCAAGGCAAGTTTGACTGAAAGGGTACCCAAAGTTTTGGTCGCAGGCTGTGGCTATGTTTCTGTGTTGAGTGTAATAAACAGAATGTGGTGGAGTTCCCAGTAGAAATTCCAGCAAATTATGTTTGTGATTTGAAAGTGGAAAGACACCAGGTTTCACTCAGGACACTCAGACAGCCAATGATGCTGTGGTGGTGTATGTCCTCCCATTTGCATTGGCCCACACTGCCCTTGCATTATCTGTTGTTACTGCAGTAAAACTAGAGGACTGTTGGTTAAAACTGGGATATAATTGTTTGAAAAGGTGATTATATAATTACAGTATTTACTTCATCGGCCTCATGTAAAATACAATTTCACCACACAGACACAATTGACTGGCTGGGTAAAACAGTAAAAATTCAGTCTGGTTCCGATTACCCTTATTTTCATCTAACACTGTGCTGCACTCTTACTATACATTATTGGTCCATAAAAAGTAAAAAAAACACCTGAGCCAGCCCCATTCGCTAAAAAAGACCTTGTGGTTGAAGGCTCTGATAAAAAGAGGACATTTGAGCTTAAATTACTTTAGTTACACATACTGTTCCCAAAAAATCAAGAATGAACTTCTATAGAGAGTTCACCAGGAAAATAACATATTTGGATGAATGCATCTATTCGACATCAATAAGATGATTACCAAACAAATTGACAATTATAATGTTAAGACTTCACAGTGTGCACATTTCACCCAACACAACATTGTCAGGCTTAATCACTTGCATTCATGATCGATTAGCCTACATACAATTGTTTTAAACCCAAGCTTAGTCCTGTCAGTTGGATATATATAATACTAGTTGCCTTATTGCCTTTGGAAGGACGGAAGAAAATGCAATGAAATTAAATAAATGGAGGAGAAAACAAAGTAAATATCAGAATCCAAAAGGCTTGACTCTAAAATGTAATGTTTGCCACATAGCTTAAACACATCATAGTAAAAGAAACAAGACAGAAAATATGATAACACACTGTGTACTGTAATTAGTGAACCAAGAGCAAAGGGTAAATTCTCCTCTCCACATCACAGGAGCTGAGAGCAAAAACAGGAGAAAAGCCAGCAGATCACATCACAGGAGGAGTGGAAAGAGACAAAGGAGGAAAAGGAAGGAGCATTGAAAAAATAACACACTGAAGGAGGCATTAGGACACATTTAAATAAATTTCAGAGAACTGTTTGATGTTAGAAAAAGTTTGCTTAATCTGAGTAGAGGATGAGAACTAGTCATGCTGCTGAAGAGGCAAGGTTCAGAGACTGCTTGATAGTTAGACTGAATTACCATTTTATTACCATTCTATTATTCAGTTTGACTTTTTTTCTTTTAGCTTTTTATGTGTCTTTTTAGGGGGGATGAACTAACCACACATGGGAGTGTGGACAAAATGCCCTGTCTCGGGTGCCAAAGTCCTGTGCTTTCTACACCCACCATCTACCCTACCACCTCCCTGGAGTTTTTGTGTGGTACAAGAACGTTGCAATGATTACGTTTCTTGAAGGTCGTGTCAGGAAAACCCATTTTGTATCATATATAATCATAAATAGTTTTTTTTAACACTTTATTTATTAATTTTCTCCTTACAATAAAGCAAAACACCATTAATAGCAATAATAACAGCCAAAAAGACAAAACAAAAAACAAACCAAACCAAAAGAAACCTCCAAAAAACAATAAATACAAAAAAGCTAGACAATTGTATAGGCATAAAGTCTATTTGAATATTTTAATGACAGAGCGACCCTGTCATATAGCAGTGGACTGTTTCTGTCACAGAGATGTAGGTGCGCGAGTATATTATGGGAAAAAAAGAGGGAAAAGATGTAAGACAACAGCAACCACTCTACAGTACAGGAAATGTATACAAGTTATTAGCACTCAAGAAAAAAAAAGAGAAACAAAATTGAAAGATTAGAATCAGGTCAGAGTATCAACTCATGTATAATCACATTATGAATAAAGGGAAACCAGGTTCTGTTATATCTTTCAAGTGATCCTGAATGGATCACTTGAAAGGAGGAGTGGATCTCAGCTTCTCCATTTGAAGACGCATCATGACATCCTTGATCCATTGTATAAAAGATAGGGGACAGGCAGCCTTCCATCTAATTAGGACTTACAGTTGAAATATACTAGGCACGAAGGCGGGACAGAGCAGGGTTTTACACTTGCTACACCAACTCCGTCTCTGTCACTGCATGCATATTGAGTTTTTCCAAGTGATAATGCAGTTGGTTATGCAGGGTTTGGAAGCGTTGGCTGTATAAACAGGTACTGAATTAATTAACTAGATCGCTTTAACTACAGGATCATGGATACACATTGATTTGATTGATTTATTTTAATGTGCAATGTAAAAAAAAAAAACAAAACAGGGTTGCACGGTCACGTTGCCTCTGGTACCATGAGGTATTTATTTTAATCATTTTTAAACAGATTGCACTCGTTTTTTACACAGTTCTATGTAGTTTTTACCAGTTGGAGGACCGCGTAGCCACATATAGAGAAAAAAAAATAGACCAGCCGCACAAAAATAGAGATGAGCTGCGCAACAGCCGCTTGGGTGCACGTGGTCAGTGTAGCAACTTCAGTTGATTATAATGGATGTGCTCTGCTGCGGCCATGCTGTGACAGACGTCACACTGCACTGTGTATTTTTGCCGTAATCGTCACATTAACAGTGAAGTACAGTTATGCTCATAAGTTTACATACTGTACCCTGGCAGAATTTGTAAGATGTGTACCAAACGATCAGGCAAAACACATTTCTTTTATTTTTAATGGAATTCAAATTAAACTATAAGGCATCACAGAATAGCACAATCATTAAACAAAACAGCCATAAAGAAAATAATGTGTGGATGACGCCCTTTATTTTCTCAGGTGGTAAAGCTGCCTATTCTTCTTGGCAAAAAGCCTCCAGGTCCCATAAATTCTTGGGTTGTCTTGCATGAACTGCACGTCTGAGATCTGCCCAAAGTGGCTAAATGATATTGAGGTCAGGAGACTGTGATGGCCACTCCAGAACCTTTTTTTGCTGTAGCCACTGAAGGGTCGACTTGGCCTTGTGTTTTGGATCATTGTCATGTTGGAAAGTCCAAGTGAACTATTGTTGTGATGCCCTATTCATGGTCAGGTTATTGCATAGCCACACTGCTAACTTAATGTTAGCATGCTTAACACATGTTACATCCAGTAACTAGGCTTTGCATGCAACTAATGTCTTCCTAACCTGGCACCTTTATCCTACACCAATTGGCCTTGAACAGAGACCCACACAGTTACCCAACTTTGCACACTTTGCTTCAGGCAGCACATGTGGTTCAAGACACCACATATTCTCTTTGTTGGCTGTGTGCTCAGTCACCACGTGACTTCAGCCATCTTGCAACCCCCCCCCCCCCCCCCCCCCCCCCCCACCCGGCAGTTGTGGCTGAAATCTTTGTTGGTCTACCTGACCATGGCTTGGTATTAACAGAACCCCTAATTTTCCATTTCTTTGTCAAAGTTTGAACACTACTGATTGGCATTTTCAAATCTTTGGATTAGACACCGACCGATACTGGATTTTTGGGGCCGATGCCAATACCAATATATATCGGCCAATAATCTTACATATATAGAATATATACATAAACTTTTTTGCAATGATCCCAAAGATGTGGTTATCAAACACTGACAAAGATATGTAATAATATGTATATTTTAAAGTTTGACAATAAACTTTATTGTATAAAATGACATCAGTGCACTGAAACAACTTCACTGGGATAATAACAGTAAACTTCACTGGGATAATTATAAATAAGTATAAATAAAAAATGTGTATATATTAATTTGAATTAAGAAGAAGGATCAAATATACACAAAGTACTGCCTATATAACTTTAAAAAATAAAAAAAATATTGGTGCATATCGGACAACATATATGCTGATACTGATATATCTGTGATAGGCCAATATCGGCTGATAATATCGGTTGACCAATATATTGGTTGGGCTCTACTTTGGATATCTTTTTATGTCCTTTTCCTGATTTATAAAGTTCAACTACCTTTTCTTGGAGGTTCTTTGACAGTTCTTTTGCTTTCCCAATGGATCAGTATCCAGCAAAGTCAGTGTAGCCCTGGATGAAATGTGTAGGGGTCTCTCAAGAGCTAAGAATTGACTATACACAGACACCAATTACAATCAAACAAGTCACAGGTGTGGAAACTTACCCTTCATGGCCATTAAACCTCTGTGTGTCAACTTGTGTGTGTATTATCAGGCCAAACAATCAAGGGTATGTAAACTTTAAAAGGGCACACACAATTATGTGACAATAAATGGCTTCACCTGACCATTGTCCCTAAGTAAAAGAAAAGTTTTCAGCATGGTCAGTCATATTTTCCAAAAAATGGCCAATATTTCACAAATTCTGCCAGGGTATGTAAACTTATGAGCACAACTGTAAGTGCTATAGTATTTGACTGATATGAACTGATGCTATGTTCTGTTGAAGGTAAATCAAATATTGCCATATATAGATTTGGATCTATTGTTTTGTTGCAAATATATGAGTACACTTCAAATATTGAGGTCCAGAAATAGTTTAATGAGTTGCATGACCAGAACATATGGCCCATTGTCGGTGGTGACTGGTGACTACAACAGCTGACATTAGAGACATTTTTGACAATTTAGCTCTAGTAAAGTAGAGACAATGAATAACTCTGAACTGTAGCAAGCAGTGGCGGATGCAAATGGATGGGGTGTAAATGCGACTAATAATGAGATCCCAAATGGTGTCGGGCATAGTCACATTAATGTCTTGTTGCCAAGCATCTTTTGTCTTGGCCAGTGTTGGAGGATTTATGTGTTGAATTGCATCATATAGTCTTGAAATACAGCCTTTAAAGTTTGCATCAGGCCTTAAATAGTTCTCTAAAGGGCAGTTTGGTGGGAGAAGTGGAAATGTTGTATAATATTTCATGGCAAAGCTTTGAACTTGTAAGTATCTAAAAAAGTGAGATTGAGGAATGTTATAATTTTTAACTAAGGTATCAGATGAGATAAATTGGTTACTTACAAAGAGGTCTTTAAAGAAAATTATACCATTTCTGAACCATAATTTAAATGCTGGGTCTATCTGGGCCGGAGTGAAAAGAGGGTTTGATGTTATAGGAGCGAAGGTAAGTGCTTGTTTATATAATTATATATAGTTTAAATAAAATGGTCCCTACATTGGAACCAAATTCTTGTAGTATTCTAAAGCACGGGATTGTTACAGCAATTGTTCAAATTCAAAGGCAAGGGGGAGCAGATCAAGGTTATAGGTGAGACTGGTAAGCTTGAATGTAGCTCCATAGTGGGCCAGAAAGGACTTTCACCTATCCCGAAATGTAGAGAGCCAAATTGACAGTTTAGTAATGTTTGTCATCCAGTAATAATGTAAAAAAATAGGTAATTTTCTTCCAGATTTGGGTAAGAAAATGGGGATCATTCAAAAAAGGTATAGGAATCTTGGTAGTACTGTCATTTCGACTGAATTTATGCTTTTAAAGTATGTGTAATTTGCGCCCCAAGGTAGGTAAAACACATTGACTCCACTTTAAATGGAAGGTGGGTATAATTAATATCCATGGCCAATTGGTTAATGGGAAAAAGCAAACTTTTTGTCAGGTTTAGTATATAGCCTGAAAAACTGCCAAATGTCTGTAGCACTTTCAAGAGTTTAGGGATGGACTCATCCAGATCTGAGATATATAAAAGGACTGTTAAGGTTGGGCTGTGTCCTTATGCGTTTTAGAAAAAAATTGTGAATCATCCCAGTCTGGAGCGAAAGGTTGGCTAAAATGACAGGTGTGTTATACAGTTTTCCAGTAACTATTATATAGCAACAATTGATGTAAAAGATTGTATTAGTGGAAATAAAAGAAACATTTTTCTTTAAGTATTGCTAGTCACCTGGCTCTAGAATTAAATCTAGAATGATATATTTGGGTTATCCAGTTCCTCTTTTATTTGCAATGTTCTGTCCCACGAAGGTGTGTTTCTTGTCGGAATATAATATCTGGTTTAAAAGTCTGGAGATGTGTAAATACCCTGTTGCGCTTGATTATATTATTGAGCCCTTAAACATTCCAAGTAGTGGGGGGGTCAAATGACTGGGAATAGCCATAACCAGTCAGTTAGTGGAAATATGTCACATAAAAGAGAATGAATGCTAAGTATGATGTAATTGAAATCAACAAAGGTGTAACAAAACAATTGAAAAAACAAAAGGACAAAAAGTGTGACTATAGCTGCAGAAGAGAAACAGCATTTAGAAGCAGAAAATCTAAAAGTTTGTAAGCAATCACCTGTTTGGCAGTTGATGAGCAAAAGAGAAGGAGAGAAAAAAAACACCAATTCTAGTGAAATGTAGCAATTAAGAAAAAGAAAAAAATCTTTCTCCTGCTATAAAATGAAAGTACATTCAGTCTTCTTTACTGTATATCGTTTTGAATACACTCCTCCCCCTCCTTTCTTCCTTTATCATTTCAGGTTATTTAGGCCTTCTACCCTTTCATATCATTTGTAGGGTGAAAACAAATACTAGAAGAGATCAGAGCCTTCCCTCCCTGTTCTGCATTTCTTAGAAACTCTATTGTATAACCACAAGGGGAGGGAAACATAAAACAGGCCTATATGCGAAAGGAAGAAAAAAAAGTTGCTTCTAGTAATACTGATTGCAAAGGAAACATAGTTGCATACACAGCATATGGAGCTGTGGTATTAGGTTTGCACTGTATTTGTATTTGTTGTATATAGTTATGACTCACAACAACTCACAGCCTGTGCTGGTCCATGTTATGATTAGCATTGGGTTAGTTAACAGAGAGCATCTGTCAGCCGTAAGGTTCTGGTCTGGAAGAAAGTTTTTCATAATATAGTCTTTGGCGGCAGCTTGGTCATTGAATATTTTCCTCCACCAGAAGAGGACACCTTAAGTCTTGCCGGATAAAGCATTCTCAATCAATCTCATGTCCTGGCTCCTTTACTTCTTTGAAAGTGGCTCTGTGTTTCACAACAGTGGGCTGCACATCCGGGAAAATCATTATCTTGTCACTGTTGTTTTAAAACTCCATACACCAAAATAATGAAATCGGGAAACGGGCAATTTTATTTATTTATTTATTTTTTAAAATTTGCTTTCAAAAACAAAGACCCGAGTGGTGAAAAGACATTTCGACATTTAGCACATATTGTTTCTAAACAAAGAAGTGCTCATTTTAGCCCTGGAGTAGTTCATGATGTCAGAGATTGTCTGACATCAATTCAATCTGTGTCATTTACCAACAAAGCTAACTTCAAATTTATAGTATTGTTCTGTTGTGACAACAGATTAATGTTCTCATCAAAAACCGAGAACATATCACGATTTACAAGTGTTTCTTATGTATTTTCTTAGTATACAGAAAGAAAGTTCCACAAAGCTTATAATCTGATACAGGTACAGATCAGTGCTGAATATTAAAAAGATCAAACACTAAAAACATTCACAGATGTGCAGGTTTACATCAAAAAGCATTAATGCATGTATCATGCATTGTTGTTATTCTAGTTATTTTTAGTATTTGAAAAGTCTCAATTCTAGTTACTTTAAACTTATTACTCAATATATGGCTCAGCTTAAAAACAAACAAGAATGAAGAAATTGTCACAAGCCAGCAGCCAGACCTCCTGTACACTCATTCACAAATCACACATCAACAGGTGACTGAACAACCACTCAATTAAAAACTGGATCAATTCCAAATTAAACAGGCTCTTTCCATGCTAGTCTAGACAGCTCATTGTAACTCTTCAACAGAGTTACAATCAGCTGTTGAACATTATATGATCTCTTTGCTGCATTCTTGTTAAGGAGATAAATTCACACAATAGCCACAGAGCGACATTTAACCATCAGAGAAGAAATTAGTGACCAAAGAGACAGAGAGACAGAGAGATAGAAGGTGTATCTTACTCACGTTATCTGATTTTTTTCTTTCTTTCATGGAGGTGAAGTATTCATGTCAAAATGTCCCACTGCATTTGTGACTTTTTGGTCATCTTGTTTGTTTGTTAACAGAACTTTATCGCTGCTGGTTAACCAGTCTGATATCATTAGGAACAATGACAAACAAGATAACTCTCTGGGTTGTTTCATTTAAATTATGTTGTAAACTTTCTATTGTTGTTGAGAGGAGTTCACTGCAGAGCAGAGCTCTCCATCCGCTCCCCAGCGGTGTTCTGCCACTGCCGTGCCCCACAGTCCACATCCATTCTCCTTAACAGTCCTTAACAGTCCTTCAGGGCTGCTACAACAAGCTAACTGTTGCGTTGGCTAACATAAGTACCTATCTACTGCTCGATTAAAAAAAAAAAAAAGAGAAAAGTATCCGCTGAATATGAAAAAAGGAAATTTGGACCATTTCTTTACCAGGGTAGAGAACTGCTGTGGACTAATAGTTTACAATGGTAGAGAATTGAAGATGAAATTTGGAAACTGTCATTGGACCAACACAATGTCAATATTGTATTCGGGTTGTTGATTGGTTAGGGAGGGTGTCCTCCCTTGGAGCGTCATTTTACGTGTTTTGGCCAATAAAAGATTAGCATGAAAAAAATGAAGTACATTAAATTGATATGAGAGATCCTGCCCTAAGGAGGACAGCAGGAGCCCGTCCTACTCTGCTCCCCACCACCCATTCACAGGAGACTGCCCTTTCCCCTCTTGCCTGCCCTGCAGGTGTCACTGTTGAAAGATTTTAATCAGAATTTCAATAATGGATTTTTTCCAAATAAGAGAGAAAAATTATTTTATAAATGATACTGAGATTTGGTAATGGTTTATTTGAACCAATTACTCTTTTTTTAATATTTTGATCATCTCCCTCTTGCCTCCCAAAAATAGAAGAGGAGCAATCTCCTCTGGCTCTATGGACCAGCCTCCTCTGGTGAGAACCTGCCTCAAAATTTTCCTTTATCCCTAGAATTCGGATGTTGCACCAGAGCTGTTTTCCTTCCAGGTCTTCAGTTTTCTGGTTGAGCTCAGTCACTTCTTCCTTTAGCTGGAGCACTTGGGTGTCTAGGTCCACTACTCTGTCAGAGTATACGGTTTTATCTTCTAGGCTAGTTAAGTGAGCTTGCTGAGCAGCACAGTGCTTACCGGTACAATTTTAGCCATGAGTTCACAGAAACTGTCAATCTGGCCTTTCAAGTCTGTAGACAGAGTCAGTCATTTTATACAGTTTGTGATTTTGTGTACTTGTCCATGGTGTCTATTTTTGCTAATACCGTCTGTTCCGAGTTGGTTATCGCTGCCATTAGCTTAGCTAGCTTAGCCGTCGTTTTTTTTGTGTGGCATTTTTGATATTACGGGCAAGCAGTGATAAGTTTCTCCACAGCCAACTTTAGTGTTGTAATTGTTGACAAGTAGTTATTAGAAGGAGACTTTACATTATTTATGTAGAAAATGGTTACTCTCTGCAGAGCATCAGGCTAATGCATCTTCACATGTCGCTGCTCAGGAACACCCCTTATAATCGTACGTTTTAAGAGAAAGAGTTGCTTGATAGGTACCTTCTCAGGTACCTTGACATATTGTGTAATTGCTTTGTGTTAACAACATCAAATATTAACTACATTAAATACTGCCCTGGAACCATGATTATCCATATCAAATTTGAAAGAATATGTGGACAATGCAATTCTTGTTTCTACAAAGCTACTTTTTGTTATGGCAAGTAGTTCTAAAAGATTCTCAAAGGGCTGTGGATGTTTTTGAATCATACTCAGAGCTGCTATTAGTGACACAGAAGTTGTCTAAGAACCTCTGAACTGAGTGCTTCATTCTCATTGAAATCATTTTAATAATTGTTTAATGCAACTATGTGTTCACATCTGGTTTTTATATTGTGGCTTCAGGAGCTGAAGGAGTCTCATTCAGCAACACAACAAGGCAGCAGAATAATGTGGTAGAACAGCACAGATACAACAGCCCCAGTGACTAGTTGCACCAGCAACACCAGGTCTCTGCAATAGTAAATTAAATATCAACTGACTGCAGAATGAACACATTCAACAGTCAGCCAAGGGAACAGAAGAGGTTTTGCAACAGGATCTGTTGAAGGTGAGTTCTGACACTGTGGTATCAGTGTCAGGACTGTGCTTTTACTATTGTGGTTGTATAGACAGCTGTAACTCAGCAGCACACCTGCTCATTACCTGGCACCCCTAATGAAAAGTAGCCATTATTAATGTTATTAGTTACACCTGTGTAACAAGTCAAAATGTCCACAATGAAAATGGTCTATAGTAACCAAATGTATTACTATTAGGGCTGCCCCCGATCAAAGATTTTTCTAGCCAACTAGTAGTTGTTAGTTCAAGCCATTAGTTGACTAGTCGTTGCATGTTTATGATATTAATTTAATTATTTAAATATATAGTTTTGGGAGCAACAGAAAATGGTTTGAGTTCCAGGGCTGAGAAAGAATGTTACAGTAGAAACTGCTTATAGTGATCACGGTTACAGTGATCAACCACTTATATTTTCATACATGACTGCTTATATTCTCATACATGACAACTCTCATTCACCGGTTTTCTTGCTACCACTGCTCGCTCTCCTCATCCACTCTCTAGCTCGCTCGACCACCGCTTCTCTCTCTCTCTCTCTCTCTCTCTCTCTCTCTCTCTTCTCTCGTCTTTTCTAAAATGAGTTGGGAAGCCATCAGCAAAGCCTAACTTTACTACGTTATCAAATGAAGAGAAATGTCCTCCCCTCTTCCTAGTAATGTTTTTGTCCTCTCTCATGGCAGGGTTTTACAGCTCTGACCAGTATGATTGTTACAGGTTGCGTTTCTCCAAAAGTTGATTCTGGTTCAACTTTCTTGCTGCTGGCCACTGCGGTGCCCCTGTGGCCCCCACCCCGGCAGCCTAAATGCACTACCTGTCTGCTTGGTGCTGCATGCACATTGAAATCATGACGGGAAAAAGAAAGTAATTTTCTCTCAATGAAAAACGTAGTCTCCTTGAAGCTACATTACAGAAAAATACAAAACTGTAATAATGAGCCTTTAAAATATAAATGTTACAAGTGCACACACAAAGTGCGCCCCCCGTTAATGACAATGCTAATGGCAAAAGTGGTCATGATTCTGAATGTGTCGGAACAACCAGCAGGAAGATTAATTACCTTTTTCAGTCTTGTGGGTAAGTTAGTTCCGTCCGTCGCCACTTCCTGTTAACTTCTGTTAACCATATACAAGGTTGTGACCTAATTTTGACAAGGCACAGCTCCCGACTGGAGTTTGAGGGGTTTTTTTTCCTGTGACTAACCAACCAATGAAAACTTGGTTGACTAAGACTAATGGTTGGTCGACTATTAGGGGGCAGCCCTAATTACTATGCCGTGCCCTCTGCTGCCATAACATGTATACAACACCCAAATAGAAGACAAGATTCCCAAACACCAAAACACCAATGTTGATTAATTTATTTGCTTTGTCTTTATCATCCCTAGTTGCTAACTGTCTATGCTGAAGGACTGTAAGACTCAAACTGGGACATAGTTGTCACTTTGGACACATTCTTGACTACAGTGCACTGAGACAACCCACCCTTCACAATTCTGATTGATTAAAGAAATTCAAACACAGATACATTTTTTCTATCATTTATATTACTTATAATAACATTGTACTCACCAATGTAATATAACATGGTGACATCACTGAAAACAACTTAGACAGGGCCAGAAACACAAGCAATTACAAGATTAGAAAGGTTAATAAAGGCCCTACACACTCATGGTCCACCTACACAGGTCTTTTCATGTATAGACCCTTTTCATTGCAGATATTTTGACTTGTCAAAGCAGGAAAAGCACAGGTGGCATTAATAACATTAATGATGCTGCATGGCACTTAGGTGAGCCAGTTCCAGGGTATTGTGCATGCTCACTCACGGACATGGCTTACTGGGATACGTAATTGAATGGAACCATCATTTGTGTTATTATTTACAGCTGTGATTTTCCTACTTTGGCAAGTCAAAATGTCTGTTGTGAAAAGGGTCTATTGTGCCTGAGACATCTTCTCTGCACTATGTGGGTGAATAGAGATAGTGCTTGAAATCCACAATACATAAAGTCCAAAAGGGCCCTCACTTCTAGAGAGTCTGATTGGGGTGCAGACTTCACCAGACTTTGCTTGGAAGATTACCCATAGTTCATAGCAAAGTTGCAACAATGTAAACGTTGGAGTCATAGTAATATATAATATATTTAAATAATGTAATAATAATATAATAGTAAAAGCAGAAAAAACAGTCTACTTGCTACACACAAGTTATAAGCCATTTCTTTTTGAAGACTCGTTTTTCATTTTTGACATAGGCCTTTAAGTTTACTGATGTAGTGAGGTTTATATTGCATAATTTGTTAATACCAGTACCATTAAAAACCATTCATAAAAAAATCTTTTAATTGAGTTACAGGGTTAGGAATTTTGATTAATCACAATGGAAATAAGTGAGGTAATAAGTATAAGTCCCGTCTAATAGTGCCTTTTATGACATCGTGGCTAAGTGTCCTCACAGACTTGACATGATGAACATGTCATGGTATATGAGAAAAGTCTGTGTACTATTAGTGACCTTTTACAGGAACACTAATGGTAATCAGCATTACAATTAAGGTCAAGTACAGTTTATTTTAACAAACTAACAAGATAATATCTAGTTGATAAATATTAGCCATCCAGAGTAGAGACAAAATGGCTAACATCATGACCAGCTAACAGAAACCCTGATAGATATAAGACAGTGGGTGAATCCTGGGCTGTGTCCGAAATCACTCCCTCATTCACTTGTTCTATACTCTCTATATAATAGACACTTAGTAGTTTACTCATTGCTGAACAGTAAATTGAGATTTTGGAAACTCTGCCATTTTCATAATTAATAATTATATTATTATCAAAGCTACATTACATATTATTGAATAATTGTATTTTACACAAGAAAACAAAATAGATAATTACAAGATAACAAATACACCTTAAACAGTATAATCCATTAGAACCTAAATACACAGACGCAAAATGATTGTACAGAGTAGAATGAAGGAGGAGACTCATTTTCTGTTTTTGGTTGTGGCAACGGTACATTTTGCTGCTTTCTTCCAAGATGTCGGACGGTTTCCCTGATTTATGTGGTGGAGGATTTCTGGACATATGATGCTGACTTTGTGAAGATATTCATCTCTTATTTCAGAATATTTGGAAGCTCTGTCAGATAACGGTGAGAACACAGCCTGTCTTCTTTTGGTAGCCATGCTTGTCTGTGTCTACCTGTTTCGATGGCCAGGAGCCAGAGCTTGTGTTGTGTTTTGGTCATTTTATTCCTATAGGTCAGGCAGTTTTGTTGTAGATTGTGTATACTTTGTGCCATTGTATTGCTCTGATGCTCTTCAGTGTTTGTAGTAATGGATGGTGTTAGTGTCAGGACCAACTGACTTAGGGGACTCCTTTCTATGTGTTCCTCCTGGCTTTTTAAAGCTAGATAGTAAACTGAGTGTTGGTCACTTGTTTTAAGGTGTTGCCAGAATTTGAAATGCTCTTTTTGCCTTTCCTTTTCATTCTTTCACAGTCAATTCAAAATTTCCTGTTGATGCTATTTAATTCCTAAATATGTGTAGTTTGTTTGTTCAACTGAAATGTTTCTTTGAGTCTGGGGCCTTTTCTGTAAGATAACTGCTCTGATTTTATTAACATTTATTTTCAAGACTCAAATGTGGCAGAATATTCCTAAAATAACGGAGCTTTTTTGAAGTCCTTCTTTTGTGGGTGACAGCAGAACTAGATCATTAGCATACAATAAAGATATCTCTCTCTTTCTCTCTCTGCAGAGGCAGAGCAAAGCAGCAGTCCCAGTCGTACAGGAGTGGGTTCTGATCAGGAGGACAGTCGAACCGCCACCATGGGTAATATAAATTGTGAGAGTTTAGAGGATCATTCTGTTCTTCAGTCTACATAAGAAGTTCAAGTTATTCTGTAATATACAGACAAATTAAAGGAAAAACTGGTACAGGTCTGAATGCTTGACCTCTATAGTGAGGGGATCTGGTGGCTCTGTTATGCTGTGGGGGGGCATTTTGCTGGCATGGTTTGGGTCCACTTGTACCCTTAGAGGGAGGGGTCAGTGCAAATCAATACAAAGTTAATCTGAGTCATCACCTTTATCCTATGATGAAACATTTGATGAGTATGAAACTGATGTGAATCATATGCTACGTTCTTCCCAGTCACCAGATCTTAACCCAACTGAACACCTATGGGAGATTTTGGACTGACATGATAGCACTCTCCACCACCATCATCAAAACACCAAATGAGGGAATATCTTTTCATCCCTCCAGAAGAATTCCAAAGACTTGTAGAATCAATGCCACGGCTGAGGAACTCCATTCTTCAAAAAGATATTCCCTCATTTGGTGTTTTGATGATGGTGGTGGAGAGCACTGTTAAACACGTCGGTCCAAAATCTCCCATAGGTGTTCAGTTGGGTTGAGATCTGGTGACTGTGAAGGCCATAGCATATCACACATTCACATCATTTTCATACTCATCAAACCATTCAGTGACCCCTCGTGCCCTATGAATTGGGGCATTGTCATCCTGGAAGAGACCACTCCCACCAGGATAGAAATGTTTCATCATAGGATAAAGGTGATGACTCAGAACAACTTTGTATTGATTTGCAGTGACCCTTCCCCCTAAGGGTACAAGTGGACCGAAACCATGCCAGCAAAATGCCCCCCATAGAATAACAGAGCCACCGGATCCCCTCACTGTAGGGATCAAGCATTCAGGCCTGTACCGTTTTTTCCTTTAATTTGTCATCCGTCTGTACATGCACATACATAATATTCATAGTTTTTGTCTGCCTGTGTAAGCTAGTTTTTCTTTTTCTTCATGGTCTGTCTGTTAATTGTCTTTTATAGGTTTGTTGAATAATATGAACAAATGCAATATGTAACTACTACATAAATAGTTTATCAACTCAGTTTGATGTGATGGATGATAGATTAATTTAGAAACCAGAAATTAATACCAAGTCTTAAAGGATATTCAAAGTATTAGGAAGAGAAAGATGAGTATGATCAAGAAAACCAACAGGTCATCTGCATGTAGATACATTTTATGGCCTGTACCACTTGTCTGTGCTACCTCCTGACAGTTTTGTATCCTTTGCACAAAAGGCTGAAGTAGTTCAACGTATTAGAATACATTTTGTTCCAGAATCCATATTCTGCATGGTGTGCTAAATTCTCTCTCTTGACATGATCATCATGCCACACAATGCAAAACAAAACCAACGCCCAGGAAGAATAAAAATAAAGAAAAAAGGAAAACAAATTGTAAAAGCAAGCTGTCAAAAGAACACAATTTTCTGATTAAAATGACCCATGGCTTTGTGCAGGGGAAATACAGTGCACAGTGAAAGCACAAATAAAACCATGAAGCACCTGGACAATGGTGTGCTGTATATTCACACACCATTACTTAGGTAAGTTATACAGGATCAGGATCTGAATTGATTGACATTAACTAACTAACTGCTGCTGCACTGTGACTCACACACACAAATGCAGTGTCAGTGTCTAACTGCTGTTGTGTTTTCTACAGATGGTCCAGAGTTCCAGGAGAGTTTTGTGACATCAGGAGTTTTCAGTGTCACTGAGCTGGTCCAAGTCTCAAGAAGTAAGTCTACCTCACCATTAGAGTGTGCCCAACCCTTTACCCAGCTTAACTGTCCCCATTCATTGTAATATCAACGCCTCATTTATGAGTTTGAGTTACACTGAGCATGTCACATCATCAGACAAGTCAAGGCGGTTGTATGATGCAGAGATGGCCATGTGAGGGTTAAAGATACTGTGCATTGAAAATACAACACGATATCCATCAAATTTGGGTTTTAATTTCCTTAAACAAAGGACTTTGGCTTACATAAAGCGTCCATATTTGTTATCTTTTGCAGGTCAGACTCAAGTGCAAGCCATATGACTTGAGTCCACACCTCCTATAGTACATGGTGTATTGGCCATTACAAAATGGAAGAAGTATTGAGAGGCTGATATTCAATTTTCAGTATGTAGGTCACAGTGTGTGTTCTCCCTGTGTGTGTAGCTCCAGTAGTCACAGGAGTAGGACCTAGTTTCTCTATGGGGGAGCTGCAGGGTCATCTGGCCTATGACCTCAACCAGTCTGTCAACCAGCCAGTCAGCCTCAGACGATCACTGGCCAGCACCTCATCCAGCGGGTAATCACACAGTACAACACACACACACAGTCAAGTTTCCATCACTTCAGAGGACATTACATTGACTTACATTTTTTCCCTGGAGACTTATCCTAACCTTAACCATAACAACTACTTGCCTAACCCTAACCCTTACGCTAACCTTAACCCTAAACGTACCTTAACTTTAAACCAAGTCTTCCCCCCTTAAATTAATGATTAATTGCTTTTTGTCCCAATAAGGGAGGTGAATTCCCACAACATGACTGTGTAAACAGATTTATGTCCCCACAACATGAGGAATACCTGGACCACACACACACACAGCCAATAGGTGTGAATAGTTTTTTACGTGTTTTTTCACATTAATGCCTAAACTAAAAGATCTAAAAACAATAAAGATCAGTGTTTAGATTAGATAAGAACTATGAAGGAGATAGAAACATATATTACTGTTCAGTAACACTTTCAGCCATTGACTCCAACAAAACTACTCAAGAAGATATTTTCTTAAGCTTTCTGCTTTCATCTCTTAACACATTGCACCGTGAAACCATGATCCTAAATGCCTGTGTCTGTATGTGTGTCTGCAGGAGTAAGCGTCATAAGTCTGGCTCTATGGAGGAAGAGGCTGACAGTCCAGGAGGAGACTATTACCACTCACCTTCCTCTCCTGCCAGCAGCTCCAGAAACTGGACTGATGACATGGAAGGAGGTAACTGTAAAAGAACAAGAATAAGACTAATAGTGACCAGTGTTTGATTAAGTGACACAAATAGCATTTATCACTAAAGCATAAGTATAATTGAATATGTTACTGACATACTGAACTCATCGTCTGCCAGCTTTGTTTAGCACCGACACTGTTGATCCTTATAGATCCACACTGAAGGACCATACCAGGGCTTGTAATACTTAAGTTGCTCTGCCATTGTATCACCAGCACTTATTGTGACATGGAAGAAGAGATATTACAAATCCTTAGAAATATTCATTAGAATATGTACATCACCTTTATGGGGAGTTAATAACCAACTTAAACAATAAAATTCAAAGCAGAAGTAGATATGCATCTCCTTTATTCTATTTTGTAGAAGCAGTATCCCCATGGTGAATTATATCATCAAACATCAACTCAAGTGCTACTGCAGAAACAAACACATGTATAAATATGAACTCACATATTCTTAAATACACTCATGTGTAAAATGATCTAATGCTTACATAACATTATTACACAGTAAAGTCAAATATTCCACTTTCCAGACACAATTCACACCTCATTTGCTTGCTTCAGTTGTCATGGATAACTGAAGTTAACCCTCTCCCTCTCAAGGAGAAGGTTAACTATATTCTCTCTGGCAGCTAATGCTAATCAGTCATCAGGCTGACTCTAACTACATAGATCTGTCCCAGCAATATTCCGCAAGTGTCATCAGGTGTCCCAGAGGTGTCACCATGGAATCTCAAAAGACAGACAGAAACTTCCACCAATATAAATCAAAATCTGTCAATCTCACTGAATCTGTCACTGAAACTCTGACATGCTGTGTCAAATGACTTGATGAAGTCATAATGCAGGGGTGCATACATCAAGTTCTGTGTGCAGCTATAGACCAAAACAATTTACCAGTTAATGTACCTACAGCCCACACTTATGACCATGAGCTAAGTGCAGTTCATTTTATTGGTGCTATCTTTGACTTGATGTTGATTTTGGGCTTAGGAGCCCCTTTCCAACATGCTTGAGGTTGGGGGAGTGTACGGAACAGCAGCTGCTTTGCTCTGAAGATCCAAAACAATGCTAATTTGTGGCACATTGTTCCATTATGCTGCCAGTGTTCTCCCTGTTTCAAACACACACCTTTTATACTGGCCACTGGGCCACTTTACAAATTGGGCCAACACAATGCAGTGAAATGTACACCACATGGCCTTGGGTTGTGATCATGGAACATGTGGTAAGGCTTCCTGTTTTTATGGAGGAGGTTTGGGGTTTGAGTGTTAGCTCAATATACTCTTTTGCTATGTAAGCATAGCAGCATACCATTACTCAAAACTACTTTTTAATTTTCTTTAATAATATCATTTTAGTACTTTTGGTACTGATCTGAGGCAAATTTTTCATTGCTTTCAAGTCTGAGGCATTTAGTTTCACCGTAGTAAACTGGCATGAAAGACCAATAATGCTGTGGCAGTGTGTTTACTCTGATCTTAACAGAATCCCAGGTTTGCGTTGGTCCAGTCTGCTACACTGTTGCACCACAACAACCAACCACACCCGCCAGTGATGTCACGGTGTACTGACACACACTGGAGTACACTTCTGCATCACTGCAGAAAAGGGAGGAATTAAACCACTGTGGGTCAGCAAAAACAAGATCTTAAGATGCTGTTAAGTTGCTCTTCAAACCAACAGGTTAACAAATAAATGGGTTCCAGTGCCTTTAGTTCCAGTGCCTTGCACCAATAAGTGTGTGTGTGTGTGTTAGGTCTATCTCCTCCAGTGAAGAAGACAGAGCTGGACAGTCCTTCTCCCCAGGAGGACTCACCGAGACTAGGGTCCTTCACTCAGCACCACCGGCCAGTCATAGCTGTTCATAGTGGTCAGTAGCGCGCGCGCACACACACACACACAAACACAAACCGTGCACATTCAGAATCATGAAAGTTGATATTTTACTCCCATAACAAGAATAGACTGAACAAAATATAATTTATTATTTCTTCTCCAGGTCTGTCACGGAGTCCCCACCCGTCCTCTTCTCTTCATTTCCCATCCTCCTCCTACTTCCCCCACGGAGCAATCCGCTATCCTCCTCACCTGGCCCAAGACCCCTTAAAAGATCTGGTCTCATTGGCCTGCGACCCTGCCAATCAGACCCCCAGCTCAGTGAGTACAACCTGTCAAAAGTTTAGATCTAAGATGAGTATGCCACAGAGCTACAAACACTGTTAGCTATCTTCTCTACTACCTAGGCTGGCAAACAGCTAGCATATGTTTTTCTGCACAAAAAATTACTACACAAAGAGTCTTTGCTGACAGATAATTACACACAGAAACTGTACTACTACTACTACTCTACTTATTTATTTATTGTTCTGTAAGACAAGGAAAACCAATACTGTAGCCATTTGCAGTGCCATAGTGCCATCAGTTTCACACCTGCAGTTCTGGACCTGCAGGAAAGAGGAGAAACGGTGCTTTCAGCGAGCAGTTGCCAGCGAGCTGCCACCTCCATTATTTTTCATGTATGCACGACAGCAGCTGTGCCACCAAGGTTGGTGGCAATGGCAGCCAACCTTGAGAGACAGGAACATGTACAGTTTTTTGCTGTTGCATTCTGAGTTTATGATGGTTCAACTTTTTCAACTTGCCACCACATTCTTCTGTGTGACCATGGCAACCACAGAAACCATAGCAAGGGAAATGAGCAGTCAGGCAGGGCAAAGAAGAAAGACGCTATTTGAGCAACATTCTTCAAAGTTTAATAATCCGGTCTGGGACAATAAACGTTTATGATACCAGTTGGAAATACTTGCTATATTAATTGTGTTATATTGCTAACCATTTCCTGCTCTGAGATTATATTAGATGGATAAGAGCAACAGGCTGGTAGAATTGGAGGCAGCTGGGAGCTGTCTGAAAGCACCTTAATACCGGCAGCAGTTTAGAACTGCAGATGTAGACACACCAATGTGCCCTATATACAAAGACAGTCAAAGCTGCTACAATGTTGACAGAAGCTAAAACAGCACAATAAAATAAAATAGTTAGAAGTCAGTTCCATGAAGATCTACATAACTCTATAAACAACCACTTAGTAATGCGATTCAATAGCACCTGCTTTTTCCTTACACACTGGACATGCACTGTGCGATGCATGTATGGGCCACTCCCTGTGAGTCCCTGTCTACACATCATAGTTTTAAGTTTGCATGACAGTTGCAAACCTGATCAGTAAAAGCTGCTTATAAAAAAGGCTCTTAGCTTCAGTGTGCAAATAAATAAAACATGTTTTGGATGTATACTTTAGGGCTACTCTCAACAACTGTAGAGTTAAAAATGAATGCAGTATTACAGCAAGTTAAATACGAGTAAATTATGTTGTCTGTCTTTGATTTTTCTAGCTGAATGGCAGCAACCAGGTTAAAGTGCCCAGTCACTACATTTCATCTCAAATGTTGGTACCCCCTGGACCAGCACCCTCACTGGCTCCGCCCCCATCGTCCCTCCCCAGGCCGACACTGTCTGCAGAGTCCAAGGCAACTACCACCTCCTCTGATGGGGGGGCAAACTCCCCCACATCACCCAGTAAGTGGTCAAAACACTAACAAACTTCCACTGACAGTATAGATGTGTGGCATGACACATACTGAATACAGTATACATTTATACATATATGTTACTGTTTATAGTCCTGTATTTGTTTATATCCAAGTGCAAAAAAGTTCAGAAGACAGATAACACAAAAGATCTACTGGTGTAAAGGCTCCTGGGGGGTATTCCAGACTGACAGTGTGAGAAATCCCAAACTAAATTGACTCCTGACTGGAGAAAGAGATATAGTATGTGCGGCATATCCAGAACAACTCAGTCCACTTTCACTGACTGAGCTTGATGTACTCAACCCCAAGGCTGAACTATGCACGTTCAAATAAACAAAGACAACAACACCAGCTCAAGAGCAGCAGTGTGTGTCTTTTAAATCAGCTGACATAGTTACAGTAATACAGATGACATAGTTACAGTAATACATGTATGCAAGTTTAAACAACTATAAAGTTGTGTCTTGCCTCGATTACTCATTGAACATTTATTTGATTTATCAACAACATCAATTAACTAACAAGTATTGTTTGTGTATCCAGAGCTTGATATAGTTTATGTCATAGAAATCCATTGTTGTCCACAAACTATTAAAACATAAAGGAGCCATATCAATGTACTGGGCGACATGTTCCCACATTAAGGTGAACCAGGCAAGTGTAGTTCCTCTCTGCTCATCAAACAAGTAAATGTAAACACAAAACTACATCCCCGGAGCATGTTCTAGTGACATCTGCCCAACATGGAGCTAGTCTGCACAGATTTAAACTGCAGCTGTCAAGTGGTTTCAGAGTAAAGTACGCTCTGTGATGATCACAGCCACCAATTTAGTTTTCAAACGTAATTCATTTATATCTTTTGTATCTGTACTGAGTCTGCAAGGGACTCATTTTATATGCACTATATACACAGTAAATGGGCCAGTTTTACTAAGAAAATGGTTAGCACAAATATGTGCTGTGGTTTTCATCACATGTGATGCTTTCAGTGCTTGATTTACTAAGGCAGCAGCTCATTAGTAGCTCATAAGTAGTTCACCAAGTTTAGAAAATAAACGACCACTTAATAGAGAAGAAACAAACCTTATGGGATATTATAAAAGTGATGGCATAACATGTTTCCTGTACCTTTAAATTAATCAATTGCACTTAGCCTGGGTTTCAATAACATTAAAATATCCCTAACAACCTAGTTGTCATAACAAACCACTAAAAAAAACTTATCTCACCATGCATTTAGTTGTGACAAATTTTACAGAGAGAGAAAGATGATGAATAAGTGGCAGGTCCAGCAGCTCAGAGTGGAGCAGATGGAGGTGGGGATGATGTTAGAGGTGGTGGGGGTGGAGTGATGTTAATACTGAGGTAACATGCTCATTGTAATGTCTGATCAAAAGACAGAGTAGTGCAGTTGCAGGCAGTAGTGATTTCACAATTCAAATTCAAATATCAATTTAATGACACAAAGCACAACACCCAGCCTTGTGTTCATTTACTTACAAAATACTCACATATATGTCAGTTTTATTATTAATAATATTATTATAGCTAACTATTTTTCTTACTAAGAATCCTATATATTTATTTACAGTCTACTTTTTTTGGGGGGGGGGGGGTGGCTCACTTTATATCTGTTGTTGTTGAGAAACAATAAACAACACAGAGAAAAGATACAGTATATGCAGGATATATGATTCACTTTTACAGCTTCTGTCTTTACTAAGTTTGAATATACTGTATATGATCCCTTCACTAGGACCAACTCTTATTATAGCCCATTTCCCCTGTGCAGTTTGGGTTTGGTTCTCTTTGTGTTTCCACTGTATTTTTCAAACATGGGACCAACTATACCATGTCATGTACCTAAAAGTGTCAATTTTAAAATTTCATTCTTGACCTTGGCCAGCAGTTGACAAAGCAACTTAAGCAACCAACTTAACCTCAACATCCGGTAGCTGCTCTAGAGCTTTTAATCATATGTTGATGAGACTGGTAGATGAGTGAAGTAAACCATTGTGGGACACAACAAGGCTGAAGTGGCAGTCCTAAATGATTTTCTGTCACATTATGTGAACATAAGATATGCTGAAGGACATTTCAGCTCCCTGCTGGGGCTCGGCACAAACCACTATTGGTTCACTATTGGTATATCCCTTTGAGGCTCTGCCTCGGCACTCTGAGACAGATCTTTGCACTCACCGCCCAATCAGGAGGTAGCAACCACCCACTGTAAAGCACCACTATAAAGCTCTTTTCACTCAGTACATAGTACTCACCGTAAACTTTGTCACCCTCCGATGTCACTGAATTTCTTCATATGCTATTTGGCTTTTGTTACACATTCAGCCTGCCCGCTCCCTCAGTTTGCCCGGTGCTGGGGAGGGACACAGTGGTTGCTCAGTAGCCATGGTACCAGCAAGATGTCTGGTGTGCCTGGTGTACACTTCTCACCGCTAGGCTACTGCCACTCAGGCTACCTCAATAGCCATACTAGTGTTCTAGCATAACCTTATCACAAATTACTAGCACTGCTATCTGGCTTAGCGTGAGCTAGAAACTGCTTCTGTTGCTGGCTTATTCGACCCTGATCTAGGTAATCACGTGACGTTGCATCTGAGGCCGGTGCCTCATGTCGCCATTGCCCCTGTGACAACACACTTCAGCTAACTGTTGGGCTATTGCTGCTCAGGCTGCATCATTAGGTAACACAGGCTGGCTAGCTCTGGGTGCGTAATGTCCTGCTACCACCTGCTATCTGGTTAAGCACAGGCTTGCAGCACCACTTCAGTGAACACAGTCACGCTGGTTGTGAAATACACCTGGCTTCGTCACAACGTTGCTTCCAAACCAGAGGACCTATGGTGAAGAACACTCTGCTTTTTAGGCTACTCAGGCTGTGTCATTTGCTAACACAGGCTAACTCTACATACATCTCTGTCTCGCCAACTCAGGTGTGGTCAATAAAGGGAAGATAATGTCTGTTGCTCATTCTTCCCTGGCCTCTCATTTTATACACTCTTCTCTACCGTAACCTCAGGCTTGCTGTGTGTTTGCCATGCTGGGTGCACAGCATACTCAGAGAGCTGGAGTTACACTCAGGTAACTACTATTCTCAGTGATTTCTTGGTGAGACAGCCCATCTGGCACGGAATGATCTCCCTATTCATCTCATGTTAGAAGGAGCTGAAGCACAGTGCCGTGGCCACGTGTCTTGTCTCTGATATAGTTGTGCACTAACCCTGCCAGCCCATGCACTGGGTGTCAAGCGCAGCGTATTCTAATTATCCTATCTCCATTATAATCTCCAACCTTTTCTTGCACCCTACAGTGCCAGACGCACAGGACCGCACAACTGGGTTCCAGCATGGTAAATTGGTGATGCACCTGCCCAGGTGCATGGTCAAGGGAGCTTTCATCACCCGGATATGGCACCTACTCTCTGAGAAATTGGATTTTAGTATTTCCACTTTCTTGCCTCTGCCATCAGTTGACTGTCACGACCACGCACTCTGTGGCTGTGACGTCAAAATGAGTACGGTGTGTACCCTAACCCCCCTGGGGGATATCTGCTACAACTTTTCACTGTTCTGTTTCCCACCTATGATGGCTATTAATTATACTGATGCTGGAAATAGAATGAATTTCCAAGTGAAATTTACACTGTATATTTTTGGTGGGTGTTTCATATTTCTCATGGGATGGATATGCTGCTGGCTGTGGGAATTGAGCTATGCCACCCTCCAATTCCCCCTGCTCCCTCAGGCGGCCTGCCCACTGACAGTGCAACAGAGAGAGGTTCCCTGAGGGAGACTTCCTCTCCGTTTGCAACCCCATCAGCATTTTTTGCAGCTCATATCTCCATGTGTACGATTTGCATAACTATTGGATATGAATCAGGGATTCATGATGGTGGCCTTGCGCAGGGGTATATCAGTGTAGACATCTGCATGGCTGCGTCACATCCTTCTTTGTGTAGCCATATCTCAGGGATATGACATCTGAATCTGTCTCTCACTCTGTGCTTGGTGCAGTGTCTGTGGGGGACACAGTCTAGGTCAGATTGCTGCCTTTTTTGGTCATTTTCAGCTCCTATCTTTGAAGCGTGTGGTTATAGGCTGTGGGACCCCTAGTCGGGTGGTGCTCAATGGCCGGATCAATTGGATCACAGATTTGGGCCCAGCTGGGAGTACATCACATCCCCAATGGCCTTTGCCTCCGGTGATTAGCAAAGCCCGTTAGAGGGGGTAGCATGTATGAAATAGAAATAGTGGTTACTTGGATGTAACTCCAGTTCTATGAGTACATGCGTAGCCCTCTAACTACAGGCCCAGCTGGCCTCTGTTTAATCCTGTTGCTGAGCTCAAAAGGAGACAAACAGCGGGTGCGCTGGTGCTTTGTAGTGGGTGGATGCTACCTCCTGATTGGGTGGTGAGTGCAAAGTTCTGTCTCAGGGTGCCATGGCGGGGACTCGGAGGGATATACCAATAGCTGAGGGCTACGCATGTACTCATAGAACTGGAGTTACATCCAGATAACTACTATTTGTTTCCCTTAAACAGTGTTCAGTGAGGCAAACAGCTACATAGTTTTTTGGTTTGCTTCACTGCACACACTGTGATCTATCATTTTCTCTGTCTTGTTTGGTTTAATTAATAAAAAAAAAAAAAATTTTAAAGTTTTTCCTGCGCAGTTTAGCGAATGTGTTGTATTGCTGAGAAATCTTCTTGGTTTCTAACTGCCCCCAGCTCTCTCTGAATGGACTCCTCTACACAAATACTAGTGAGAGCTTGGACCAGAAAGCGTCCACTGCTCTTTTAAGTATTTTATTTTATTTTAAGTATTTTAAGTATTGGTTGTTGTACTACATATGTAAAATGGTGGTTACCATTTGTTGTTTGTTGTTGTTGTCCTTATTGTGATGTGATGTCACATCTGCTTGACCAATCACAATCAACAGCACTGCAGACAACCCCTGAAAGTACCTGGAACTTACATTTAGTTTCACCTCCTGAGCAGGTGTCCAAAACGTGGAAAGAGGAAACAGTGTTGGTTCTTTGTGAATATAGTGGCAAATTTGCCAATTCCACAATCTGGAATACCTCTCGGGTCAGATGTTAACATATCAGCTGGGTGGAATTTGTCCTCCTACCTGCAATAGACAGATAATAAAGAAAGAGATGAGCTGGGCAGTACTCTGTCCAGTGTAAGGTAGACTCACCAACATCATATCTGTTGCCTCGGTGGTCTATTTGGTGTACTTGGGTACAACATAAAATAACCATAATTTGAGTGTAAGTGTATAGTGTGAGGTGAACCTATTTCAGCTATTAGATCAAATATATATTAGACAGGATGGTCCAGTGTCTCAGTTAGGGGGATTTGATACTGTTCTCTGTTGTAGCTCCTGTGTGATACGGGCAGATTCTTACAGATTTTGTTGAAAGTAGTGCTTCAAGCAACTTTACGAGACTGATGTTGTTAACACAAACACCCTCAGCGTACTCTGCCCCTGGGACCCCCCCTGCCAATCGCTCCTCCTTCGTTGGAGTCACCCCTCGAGACCCAGGTGGACTCTACCAAGCCCAGGTTAGTACAGCTCATTTGACATTGTCAAGATCAATTTAGGGGGGATTCAGTTGACCCTTCAAAACCCAGATTATTGGAGGGTTAAGAGAAAAAAATTCCCATTTATAGTGGTATCTAGCCATGCAGATAGTTTTGCTTCTACAGGAGGTCGATATCTCTCGCCTATGAGACTTCTGCCACAACCAAAATACAAGAGAGGTGAATAATGTGGCTGTGGTGCTTAACACAAATAGTTTATTATATTTTACTATTTTTACCATCTCAGTCAAGTCAGTCTTTGTGCTAAATTAGAATGAATGGACTTTGTAAGCTGCCCTTTTATTCATGTTTTGTTTTCTCTCAATTCTATATTTATGACCTGTAGTAACTTTCAATAACAAGTTAGTTCTCTATGGTCTCAATACTGTGACATTGGCAGTCTGACAAATAAAATCTAAAATCTGTCAATAAAACATTGGTTGTCAGACAGTGACTATTTATTGGCAACTTCAATCCAAAAATATCAATGTCTCAGTAGCTTAAGCTGTGAAAAATTCGATCAGTCAGGCAGCTGTAAGGTAGGTAAGTGGGTCAGTAAGTGTCAGGGTGCAGAAGTAGGGTGGTAGAGAAGTAGGTATGCAGTCAAGGTGGTAAAAATAGAGGCTAGTGGGTGGGTGCATTAATAGGTAATTTAGGTATTTAGAAATGTGTGTATATATACAGTATGCCATATGTGTTGGTAATATATGTGGTATAATATGTGTTTGATAACCACAGCAACCAAAAGTACAAGATTTGTTTTGGTGCTCTGCATTACAAGGGAATGCTGGCTCATACTGGATGCTGCTCCTCTTTGCTAAATAGACAATTGACTGTGAACTTCACTGCTCATGTGATTAACATGGCTTTCCTGCATTTTGCCCAAGCTTTTTATGTTTTTCCGTTTTCTGTCTGTGTTTTGTTTGCTCCCTGAGTTGGAATACGATTGAACTAGTGGACTTTGGATTAACTAAAGTAAAGTACTGCCTATCTTCTCTACTGGGAATTTACTGATTTTGGATTATTCAACGTAAAGTGCTTCTTACCTTCTCGACTGGGACTTGTGGATTTTTGGATTATTTAACATATTTAACCTCCTCACCTCACTCTGCTCCATGTCAACCAACATTGTTCAGATGGTCTGGGCTTGCTGTCCATAAACTGGCCTTGAACATAGTGAGTCATTGTAGCATCCAGTCTGCCTTCAGTCCAACATGAGAGGAAGAAGTAGTGCTGCCCAGAGCCACTGGCAGCAATGGCAGAGCCAGGCTGAAAGATGCTGTAATTTTCGCTGTAGGACTATCAATATGTCACTATATTCAGTTTTAATATTTTTTCAGGTGAGAAGGTAACCATTTAGATTCCCAATATGTGGTAAGTTTATCCAAATAACACCTATTTGCAAAGTTGCGCCGACGTTGTCAGAGTTGCAACTGCTGCAGCAGCCGCTGGCCAGGGAGATAGCTAGCCATCTCAGCTGCATGATCCGAAGAACTGATGTCTGCAGGTCGTTGGTAATTTACCGCTGGCTCTAATGTCTCTGTAGCATTTTGATATCTTTACGACATCATAGCACAGATTTACTGTAAACAGTAAGCTTTACTCTATATTCAGTGAGTGATAATGGTGGTGGGGTGATGCATTTGGGGTGGGGGGGACTGTGCTTTTCTGGTGATATGCTGCCCCTGTTTGTTTGGATCAGGTGGCCAATTCACACATTTCACCCTTTAAAGATGCTCACACAGTTCTACTCCAACCTAATTAATAACAATCCTGGCAACCCTAAGCATCTTTTTTCCACCATAAATCTTCTCCTGAAGCCACAATCGTCTTCCTCAATTGAGGCTACAGAAGAGCGATGTAACAGCTTCATTGACTTTTTCAGAGTCAACAACATCCACTCTCTGATGTCCAGTTCTTCCTCTCTGTCTCCTTTTGTCATCAACCCTCTGTCTGGGAGTTCGCTATCTCTACTCCTTTTTTTTACTGGCATCAGGCAGAGCGACATTGACGAAATCCTCAGGAAGATGAAACTGTACTTGTGCCCTGGACCCCATTCCCACAGATCTGCTCAAATCATACATCCCCATTCTCAGACCCCTGATCACCCAAACTGTCAACCTCTCCCCTCAAACTGGTAGTGTTCCATCTGCCCTCAAGGTTGCAGTCATCCACCCTTCCTCAAGAAGCCCACCCTGCACCCAGAAGTTCTTGCCAGCTACAGGCCTATCTCCAACCTCCCTTTCCTGTCTAAGGTGTTGGAGAGGGTGGTTGGTTCCCAGCTTCAGGACCACCTTAAAGGCGTACTATGTAGAATTTTCCTAAAAAACAATGTATAAAAAAAATAATCCCTCTCCATCACTACTTATGACCCACTAGAAGTGTGTGGCAGTGTATGTATCTACAGAGACCCTCCCGCTGCCTGTATTTTCTTATTTTGCTGTGTTCAGGATGTTTCTGTGCAGCCTTTGGGCATTGCTTTGTTTTTTATGTGCTTCAGTGTTCTCTCTCTCTCTTTCTCTCTCCCTCCCTCTCTCCCTCTCGCTGGTGCTCTCAGCTTGCTCTGGTGTCATTGGGCCGGGGAGGATGGGCCAACTTTGAATGTTGTTTACAAACAGCAACCAACAAATCCTACATATTATCCCTTTAAAGACAACACCCTCTTTGAAAAATTTCAGTCAGGTTTTTGTTCAGCACACAGCACCAAAACAGCTCTGCTCAGGGTTGTGAATGACCTGTGGATGGCAACTGATGCAGGGTCCCCTTCTCTCCTGATTCTCCTTGACTTGAGTGCTGCATTTGACACTGTGGATCACATTATCCTCTTAGAGCACCTCCACATTGGACTGTCAGACTCTGCACTTAAGTGGTTTCAGACCTACCTTTCCAATAGGACTGAGTAGGTCTCACTGGGAGGATGTAGGTCTACATCACTCCCTGTCACCTGTGGTGTTCAGCAAGGATCGGTTCTTGGCCCTCCTTGGACGTGTCATCAGCAGAAATGGGATGTCTTTTTATTGCTATGCTGATGATACCCAGCTGTAAATCAAAACTGCCCCAAGCCCTTCTGCAGCCATGTCACGCCTCACCACCTGTTTTAAGGGGATAGAGGCCTGGATGAGCACATTTTTTCTCCAGTTAAACAGCAGCAAAACTGAAGCCCTTGGCACTCTACACCAGATTCAGTCATCCCCCATACCTCATCTTACCTTTGACGGCCAGGACATCCCCCTTTCCTCCTCAGTCACTAATCTGGGTGTTAGGTTTGACCCACAGCTGACTTTTGATGACCATATAAGATATCTGTGCAAAATCTCTTTCTACCATTTCAAAAACATCTCTAAACTCTGCCCCTCTCTAACCCTGTCAGATGCAGAGAAACTTATCCATGTCTTTATCTCCTCAAGACTGGACTACTACAATGGGATCACAGGGATCTCTGGCAGGAGCATCCAGAAACTCCAGTACATTCAGAGCATCGCATGATGAGAGTGTGAAAACACAAACGTATAACACCAATTCTGTTTTCATTGCACTGGCTCCCTGTCTCCTTTAGGATTGACTACAAAGTCTTGCTACTCAGATACAAACCCATCAATGGACATGCGCCTCCCTACCTACAGGAACTGATCATACCACAAACCTCCACCCGCACCCTCAGATCTGCCAGCAGGGTGCTCCTCCGGGCCCCCAGTACCACGCTCCACACCATGCTCTGCTGCACCACGCTTGTGGAACAGCTTTCCTAACCATCTGAGGGTAGCCCAGACACTAGTGCCTTTTAAAAAAGGCCTAAAAACCTTTCTATTTAGGAAGGCTTTTTCATCTTAACTCTTATTACTGTTTTCTTGATGTTGTGTGTTATCTATGCTGTAGCACTTTGACTTTCACTATGAATAAAAAGTGTGGTACAAATTAAATGTATTATTATTATTATTATTAACAAGTAATGCCGGGCCTTCTGTGTTAGACTGCAGTTTGGATTGTGTCGTGTCTGCTGCATTGCAGTGCCTTTCCTGGCTCAGCCAATACTGCTGAGCCAGGAATCTTCTCTCACTCTCTTTCTCTGTCTCTCCCTCCCTCTGTCTGTGTAATTCTAAAGTTTGTCACAACTAAATGCATGGTGAGCGAATTTCTTAGTAAGTAAAGACAACTAGGTTGTCATGGATATTTAAATGTTGAAGCCTGGTCACAGTGAAATGAGTCAAAATTAACAGGTCTTACATTATTGACACTGTTAGTAAAGTGAATTTTGATGCAGCCTGTCTTTGGCCTCCAAAACTGTAAATCAGCCATCGGTTGACAGGTTTCACAGTGAGATGTAGGAGCAGCAGTTTTGATTGATGATCTGAGATTTGACCACTTTTCTCTTGTCAACTTCCATTCTGGACAACCCAAAATTGCACAGTATGCAAGGGGTCTTAAATGCTCAGAAGTTTTTGCTCAAATGTGAAAATGTCCAGACAGGACACACTTCTTGTGCAGAGGAAGATGAGTCAAGCTCATTTTTTAATTTGATTTATTGCCTTGACATGATTTAATTGGTGCCCACAAGGGCTACTACAGTTTGGATTTAGGGGTGAACATCACAAGCGCAGGAATTAGTTGTAAAAAGTCTGTTATTTTGCCATCACAGAGATGGTGTGTGATGGCACCAGGGAGCTTGACAAACCTAATGATAGAGTCCCAAACAATCAAAATCATTATAGGGGTCACTACTGTAAATATCCAAGTGTGGATGAAGCTGCAGCCTCATAGCTGATAGACTGACTGGAGAGTTCAGTTTATTATATATTGATAATGACTGAAGATAAATGTGTTCTGTGTTCTTTTAAAATGTTTGATAAAGTGAGTTAGCACTGTCCATAAATGTAATCACTTAAATCACCTTATTTGTATTAACAATGATTTGTCTGTTAGAAATCATAAAAGATATTTGCACATCATTAACACATTCCTCAAATAATATGAATATCTTAATAAAAGATACTTAATCTTTATAATTACTTCAATTTTAATATGTATATGAGAGCATTTATTAAGTGATTTTACACATTTCCTTTGATGGACCCTGATATAAGGTTAAAGTTTTCTTATATACATTTATGAATAACCAAATTTAGAGTTTTTTTTTAAAGCTGTTTAGACGTGTTACTTACCAACGTTTGATCCAAGATTGTCAAAAAAGTATGATTTGAAAATCTTATACTTATGTGTGAGAGAAATGCAGGCTTATGTAACCTGACTTATTTCAAAGTAAATGTTAACTGTGTGTTTCTCTGTGTTACAGTCTTGGTATCTGGGCAATTGAGTGAACTCTGGAGAAAGGGTGATTGTCATGGCAGTACTGTCCTGGAGGAAAGGAAACAATGTTGTCAAGACATTGCCAGAGAAAAAATATATTCAGCTTTGTAGAAGCATAACATGTGGTCATACCTATATATAAATATATAATGAAATATATTTATATATGTGTATGTACCCAGAAGAGACAACCTGGATGGAAGTAGGATGCTTCTCTCACTCAGCCATTTTGCAGCCCCAGAATGAACAATGCTATATGACACTAAATGGCCACTAACGTGAGCTGTGATTTTCAAGTGAAAGCAATGGATTGATGCAGATGTCTGGTTGGTCCAGATGAGCTGCAGACCAGACCCAGGCCTCAACCCACCAGATCCTAAAAAGCTTGTAACCTAACTGTGTCCCCAGGATGAGGCCTGTTTCCCCAGGATGGATGTCAGCCTTTACCCCTCTACTCTGAGTCTCCACACTAAATCCAGTATAAGGCCTCCTCCCTGGGACAGACATAGACCTTATCCCCTCTCAAAACCCAGAATGCCCCTCTCCGCTGCAGGTGCTGCTTATTATATATGCAAATAAGCCTCCCTTATTTTCTGAACGACAAGAAAGAGAGATCCTATTGTTAGTATGTAATGTTTCTTTGCACTTTTTAATATGTTATTGATACGCCTGAAGAAAATGAAGAGTTGAAACAGTGCATTTTTTCTCTCTTCCCACCAAAAGACCGAGGCTTTGTCTTTTTTATTGACAATCATCAGCCTGAAACCATTAAGTTGCTTTGAGAGGCTCATGTTTCTAAGACTGTTTGATTGTGCTTTTTTATCAGACAACAATGAGTAATTGTGGAATATAAGAGCTATATTCATGCCTCCTCCAACACAACACACAATGCTACAGTCAGACGCACAACCCTTGGCCTTTTGGAAGAAACATGCTGCTGCCACAGGGAAACAGATCAGCAGAACTGAGAAAAAGCAAAGACACATTAAAACCAGGATCATGTGGCAGCACAGCCAGCAGTAAACAGGCTGCTGGGCTCAATGGGCTCAATGTGTTGGAAACTGTAAGCATGGTGTGGAGTGTGTGTGTGTGTGTGTGTGTGTGTGTGTGTGTGTGTGTGTGTGTGTGTGTGTGTGTGTGTGTGTGTGTGTGTGTGTGTGTGTGTGTGTGTGTGTGTGTGTGTGTGTGTGTGTGTGTGTGTGTGTGTGTGTGTGTGTGTGTGTGTGTGTGTGATCCAGATATTCCTCATGTTATGGGGACGTAAATCTGTTTACACAGTCATGTTGTGGGGACTCACCTCCCTTATGGGGACAAAAAGCAAGTCCCTTTAATGTAAATCATTAATTTTAGGGTGAAGACTTGGTTTAAAGTTAAGGTTAAGGTTATGTTAAGGTAAGGGTTAGGGTTAGGCATGTGGTGGTTATGGTTAAGGTTAGGATGAGTCACCAGGAAATGAATGTAAGTCAATGTAATGTCCTCTGAAGTGATGGAAACACAAGTGTGTGTGTGTGTGTGTGTGTGTGTTAGAATGTGAATATGGTTCCTGCATTTCAACACTCATCCCTGCTCTGTTTTGAGGAGATGTTATGTAGATTTTGTTTGTGTCTCGGAGAACACAGTGACAGGGTTTGTACTTGTATGTAGGTAGACGCTTAGAAAGAGATATAGCAGGCATTGCACTATGATTAAGTTAAAATTCCTTTTTGAGAAAGGTGCGATGATGTGGCGTGTTACCAAGCAGTGTGTTTTTCTTGAAGTTGTTGATGGTTATGACAGCAGGTCACACACAAACTGACTTGAAATGAGCACAAAATCCAGGTTTCTTTGTCCAGCTCAAGAATTAATACTGGTCTAGAAGATCCTAAGAGGTTCTGCACTGTGTAGCTCATGACCCCAACCTGCACAATTTGAGGAGGAACAGTTGCAGTGGGTTTGGGTTCAGATTCAGGCAGAGATGAGCTGGAGGTCAGCCACAGTGCTAGGGTTGGTTTCAGGTCAAACCTTGATCCTTTACCACAGGCAACAAGCAACAAATCAAGTATTTACAGTAAAACCAGAGTTTGTAGGCCATGAGCTTGCTTTTCTGTATCCAACCATGACACAAGATTAGAGCTTTAGTGAGACAAAACATTCTGTTATGACTGGCTTTTCAAAGCTCCATTTAGTCAAACATCTTTTTAAAGGCCTTTAATAGCTTAAAATCTTACATGTAGCATTTGAACTGCAATTTGACAAGGTTAGCATGTAATAGAATCCAAACATTAATCCCTATCTGCAGCAACATCTCATAACCACATGTTCATAGAAGTTACATAGAGTGAGATGTCAGTTCAAGGGACAGCAACAACTCAGTCTTTGTACATGTTGTTGTCAAAGATCTGAATGCAGAAGCAGAATAACCAGAATCAAATTATAAAACATATCACATGATATTTGTATGTAAAATTCAAACAAACTCCAAATGCAACAGTAGCAGGCAGAACATGTGCACCCTGGCCTTCTGATATTTTGTACATCATCTCTTTGGAGATGAAAACAGATTTTTAGGTACTCATATTTTTTAACTAGTGCCATGTTTTAATCTCTAAGGCTTTGCAACTATAAAGCAGTTTATTGAAGTTTGTTGCCTGGGGTTGTATTTAGTTAAAGGATTGTTGTTTCTGTGTTGAGCCTGTGAATTCTTGTCTGCCTGCGTTATTCACATGAATTTGATGCAGCCTGCAGATGTTACTCCATGAATTGATCACATAGCGTTCCCTACATCCACTATTTATACAGACAGTGGTGACCACTGCACAAGGCCTGAGCAACATACCTATGTCCTGTGAAAAACAAGAATATTTTTCTCCATGGTCAGTAAAAATAGCAGATTGGTTTAGCTCCAGGAAAACATGTTATCATTCCAGGCAAAAGCAGCATCATGCATCCATCACAAAAATACCTTTGAAGATGCATCCCACTGCAGTAAAAGATCATGTTGTGACTTTTCCCCCTAAAGGTTCACAAAGTAAAATTCAGAGTGCTGAGGTCACAAGTGTACTGACTGTACAGACCCTTGCAAGCTCGCAACATATGCACAGAGCATGTGTGTGGAGAATACAGTAGCTGTATGTGTTTGTATGACAGCTTAGACTTAGAGTTCACCAGGAACTCCAGTTCTGTGCGATCATTTTCACTAGTTTTTCTCTTTTTTTCCTCTCATCTCTATACGTTTATAAATGTTTGTGTCAAACAATGTTGGTGTGATCTTTTTTTTTTTTTTTTTTTTGCTGAAGGTGAAACATTTTCAACTCTCACAGATGTGTCTCCAAATGAGTTTGTGCCGCCTAGAATTTGCGTCTTCTTGGCCCACTTGCATATTCCTAATGACTCTGTATGCAGTCAGGCCGTCTGAAATTGGCTTTGGGTTTAGTCTGAACACAGATGTCCGTGTCTTTTCCGTTTGCTTTCCCAGGGATTGTGGTTAAAGTTGACAGAAGTCAGTGCCTGCTAAGGGTTCAGATTTTGCACTGAAGGTGCTGTTATGAACTGGGTTTTGGTAGGGCGATGTTTAAGGTTTGGTTAAAATTGGCTTAAAGCTGATGTATACTGCATGGTGCTGCCCTGGTCGCTGTGCTGACCTGAAGAATGCATGGCTGAAACTGATGATACCTCTATCCTGCTCTTCCTTTTCCTTCCCAACTCCTCCTCCCCTTCCTCCCTCCGTACCAGTGGATGGAAGGGCTGTGTCTTTCTTTGAATTTTAATAATAGCCCTGATGTTAAACTTCTATTTTGCACGATATTTCATAAAACACATTATGTGCCTTGCCTTTAGTTAAAGAACAATAATACATTACGGAAAAGTGATTCTACTTTTCATGGTACAGCTGGTAGTGTTTAAAAAATACAAAAAAAGCTGCATGTGTGATTGCTTGACATTAATCAGTGTAGCAGGTACACAGTTTTAAGTTAAACACTGACAGTTTGTTAGCTGGCAGTTGAGATACTAGCTTGAGTGTAAGCTCAATGAAAGCTTTCATTAGCTTCAGCAGAGGCTGGGACAGCGCATATCCTCTACTCCCATTCAAATAAGGACATGAAATTTTTACAGTGTTGAAGGAAAAATTTGACATTTTGGGAAATACACTTGTTTGAGTCATATGAGAAGGACGATGACTCTCTCAGTCCACTGTCCAGTAGCCTACAGACACTCAGTCTATCAGACACATAGTATAGACATGTTTAGCCTAGCTTTATGCTAAGCTGAGCAAAACACATCCCCTTTGACAAAATTATCTTAGCTCAAGGCTCATTTACTAGCTTTTTCCATTGCTTTCAACCACATCTTACATCTTTGATCAGCTGATTGAGTTGGCTCAGGTGTCATCCTGTGACCCAAGTATGGAACTTTGTTAACAAGTAGTAATATATATAAGAGAGATCTAAACCCCTTTCCTGGGTCAAGGATACAAACGCCTGTAATCACATTGATTGATGTTCTATACTTCATGTGATGACAACTGAACCATCTCCATGACAACTGATTAAACTCAGATTGTGAGAAAGCTTTGAAAAAGCTAGTAAGTGGATATTGAGTTAAGATTATTGTTTCCAAGGTCAAGATGTTGTCATCTGATTGGGTAGCACTAGAAAACAACTGTATTTCCCAAAATGTTGGACTGCTCCTTCAGTGTTGATTTTTTGAATGACATAATTTTCCACAGCTAGGTGCTGATTGCACTCATAAAGCTGATCTGGCTCAGTGGTTCTGCTGTTCAAAGATGGTAGCTGATAGGTGTGGACTGAAGTAAATTAACATTGATAGTGTTGCTGTGTATGATGCATCACTAGCACAGTGCTGAAAATAAACTAGATGTGTGTCCAAAATGTACAAACCAGGTTGTTGTAAATAAAACACTACTTTAGGGTGTGGTTATGGCTCCCTTGGATCTGAAAAACCACTGGTTTTGAAAGTAAAGTCTGGTAGTAAGTCCTGCCTAAATGTTCACAATGCGAACAAAAGCCATTTTCAGAGATGCTGCGCAGCTCTGTATGCATCCTCTTTTAATATCAAGTATTGCAAACACATTTAATAGTGTTTTTTGCAGAAAGAAAGTCTTAGACTATGTTTAAACATTTTGTCATGCATTTAGCCAAAGTGGCCAAGCCCCTCAACACCATTTAATGGAAACATGTTACACATGTTCAGGTTTGGGCTTCAAGGCTCTGCATTGCTATGATTGGCCATTAGAACACCGTCCATTTCCCTGTATGATGAATCTGATCACGTGACTAATCATGTGACAGGATTACAAAATGCCATAGGTGAATTTGAGTTTTATATGGATGCATGCACTTAACACTATTCTTACTCTACTTGGCTTTTAGATTATTTTTTTAGTTATTTTTGTTGAATTGTTATTATAATGTTGCTTGTAGGATTATAGGTTTAAACACAGCAGTGTGTATAAAAATATGTACAACATGGACTTATCAGTTATAAAAAATAGAATGTTAAGTGTTTGTGTATTTTAGTTTGGCTCTCTTAAGCTGGTGGCCAAGCCGCAGAGCAAGGGACCCATGAAATGGGGAAAGTGTGTGTGAGCTGGTTGTAAAGTTTAGCCATGTGAAGGATGATAAATGATGATGGGTGAAAATGGTAGTGGGACAGAGACAGTCCTGGAAGTCAAGTTAAGTTAGGGTGAATTAGAATACATTCTAGAATGCAGAGTGCATACCTCCGCCAAGGCTGCACAATTCTCTAAATGTGTTATTTTAATAACAGACAGTGTTTAGAAAAATCTGTGACTGGATCTGAATCAAAATACACAGTGATAGACACGAATGTCACACTGATTGGCTGTTGGCAGCCATGTTTTTAAAAGAAAATCCTGTCCTGAAATATTTCAATTATACATGAGTAACAACTGGTTATGACCAATTCTTTTTGCTGTATTACTATCTATATGGAAAATACATTTTTATATGTGGATAGATTTACAAAGCTTATTTGTAATTGCACAACATGTTCAATGTCAGATTATGTCATTATAGGCCATACACATAAAGAATTTGTGAGTGTAGGAAGTGGTATGGCATATCAAAAAGCAAATGAATAGCCCATCCAAATATCTTGTAGAAAATTTGGTGAAAATGGGATGAAATGTGTAGTGGGATTGGAATTTTTTTTTATAAATGGCAGAATATCTGTTTAGCATGATGCTCCACCAGTTAACAAAAAAGAGCAGTACACACAGTTCACACTCTCTATCTGCCTCAAAACACACATTTTCCTCCTGTGATGATGATGACTCACCACATGATAAGAGCTGATAGAAAGTCCATTAGGATCGCTCAGGTATTAGACACACAGACCTGAGGCCTCTAGCAATACAACACAACCCGACCAGACCTGATATAGTTTGGACCTGGCTGGCCCAGGTCCTTTGTCAGGTCTTGGATATTAGCAACTGAGCGGACCCATGAAGACCTCTAGTTAGGAGTTCTGTCTGAAATTGAGCCAAAGTGAAAAGTGCTGTGTAAATGGCCACAGGATGGTGCTATTGCTCCAGATACTACCTGAAACGATCACTTGTTCCTTTCCACCAACTTGTATTGAAATCTGTCTGGTAGTGCAGGATCAAAAACAGAAGCTGCTTGGTGGAGGTAATACTTCAGGGCTTTGTGTCTACTGAAGAGCAACAGCAGCTTGGTGTGAAGTTGATATTAGTGCTGATTGTGATTGCTCACTTTGAAAGCATATGGCTCAATTCACGGATACCAGGCCAAATTGTAATTAGGATTTAATGTTTGTTCTCCCGCTTTCAATCAAATATATTTTGTCTGTCCTTAATAATATCACCATGGGGATACAAGACTGTATAACCGGTAACACCAAGTATGAAGATGGATTGTGGTACTCACATGGCTGCCACTTAAAACTGGAAGGTGAAGGATATCTGTGAAACGATAAAAAGATGAAGCAGACTGTTAACAGATGATGGGATTCACTGTGGTTCACTGAGTTGTGATGTGTCTGTGATTAGGTGCTGGTTGCCTATTAGCAAATGCACTCCAGGAACAAAAGGGAGAACTTCTGGGCCCGCAGACAGAAACAGATCATTCTTAGATTAAAATGTCAGACTGAAGGCAGTGCATAACTAATAAAAACAATTAAAGTCTTTTTAGTTTGATTGCCCCAGTTAAAATTTAAAGGGGTAGACACAATAACACAAAAACCGGTTCAAAATAATATAATGCAATACAACCAAAAAGTACAGCTTAAAATTGCCATATATTTAAATCACCTCTCCTACACAGCTGAAAAAAACTGTAAGCCATACAAATGTGTAAGGCTTATGTAGTGGATAACAGGATTCAAATTGAGTGGCTTTGTGGTTGTTGTGTATCCCCCAGCTGATGACCAAGATTACTGTGCACATTGTACTTTGGGAATATTATTACTGCTTCATATTGTCTACTAGCAGCTCTACCTGTGGCCAAGATGAAAACTGATTTAAATCTATCTAAAACCTTACCTGGAGATGATCTATGCACTATTTAAAGACATAAAAGCAGCCAAAAGCCAAAGCCAAAATGCAACAAGACATACACTATGCCTATGTCTCTGTGACCGAAGAAGAGAAAAGAGAAAGAAAGAAAAACGTGTCTGTTCATGACAAAACTGAACTTGGAGAGAAATAGCTCCACATCATTTCAACCTCTCAACCAAACACTGTCTTCTCCTCGGGTCAAAGAAAGTTGGCATGCAATCTAATCACTTAATGCTCTATTCAAATAAACCAGCAGGTCAAGAGTATGGAAAGTGGAAAAAACAAACAAAAATGATTTCAACAAGCAGTGCCTATCATTTAATGGCTAGTTTGTATTCAGTTGTATTCAAACACTACATGGTGGTGTGACACACTTTAGCCCAGGGGTTGGTGCTCAGTATTGAGAACATTACCAGCTCTGACCAGTAGGGATGGGCTGTGCAGGTCGTGAGGTGACAAGCCATAAAACAACCCAAAGAGTTGAAGAAAATCTAGAGGAAACACTGAGAGACTGTTATGTGCATTTTGTGGCAAATTTAAGTTAAGAAAATAGTAGCTATATATGCGATGTGTGATACCGCTTTACAGAAAGGTACGAAAATTGTAAGTAGTTACCAGTAACAAGTATTTCCTGAATAGCCATTTGAGCATTAGCAGTGGTGATCCAGTGTCATAATGATAAGTTCCTTTATCTGATTCATCTTTAACTCAGCATACTGACCTCATTTTCGCCTTTTCATTTGACATGTCACAGTAGAAAAAGTACAGGTGTAACTATTCCATTTCCATTCCATTTAGCTGCTGCAGTTTTAGGGTCCTTGTTTTGTGCATGCTGGATTGCTGTCACACTGTCATGTCTTACTGGGACACTTGAATAGAACAGAGCCTTTGTTAATGATAGTAGTAACACCTGTGCTTTTCCAACCATGACAAGTCAAAATATCTGCTGATTCAATCAGCAACTCTAAATCAGGTTCTAAATGGGACATAACATATAACTGATCATTACATTCTTATTACATGTATATTAATTACTATAGTAATTTTAATATAATAATATTATTTAATAAATTATTGCATCATACTGAGTTGTTGTTTGGAATGCATTGTTACCTGATCATTCATTTACCATTAATTACCATATTTGTAAGTTATTCCTTGTTTGTGAGAGGGCAACATTGGATCATGGACCCCATTCCTCTTTTAGTTACTTTAGTTATGTTGAACAGCTATCAATTTGGTGAGAAGTACACCTTTAGCCACCTTCCACAGATGGAATGAAAACAAACAGTCCACATAGTCAGGAAGTGTCACTGTTATTATATTCCCCAGGCACATCTTTTCATTGTGCCATTGTTGTATGTAACATATAGCATAAATGTTGGCAGTCGAAGCATTAGAGCAGAACGATGACTGAGGTTATCAGAGCTTGTGCTTAGCTATGAATGGTGCTTTGAGGGAAATGACTTGTTCTTAGTATAGGTCAATTGTACTATATTCAATGTTCGTTTACATTAATACTCACTTCCATATAAACAAATAGGTGTTTGCCAGATAACTATTAAATAATAATGTGTGCCAACTTACGTCTCAGTATCATGCACAAAATGACTTGAGGGACACATAAATAGAGACTAATATGTACATAATAAGATGCAGTTTTTAGTTATTGATTATGTACTATTTAGCATTTGATTAATTAATTTAAGTAAGTAGGCTACAAATCAATACATACTGGTTCATTAACATATCTGGCACTAATTTATTATCTACTTTACAATCCTTTACTTATTCAGGAGCTATTAGTCATGATGGCTTAATTAGCTGCTTACTTATGTGGAAATATGCGTTTGTATAAAAGTACATTGTCAAAGATTTATTGACTACATGTTTGTTGACTAAGATGTTGGTATTCATAGGGATAGGTCCTAGGTTCCCTCTAGATTTTTCTTTTCTCTATGGTACAAACCAAGTGCTGTTCTGACAACTGTTAGCACTGTTAGCAGACAATAACCATAGATATACACTGTTAGCATGTGCTAAGTGCCAACAATGCAAACAATGTTTCTGAATAAGATGCACCATATCAGAATCATAACTGCTTTGTGATTGTGATTGGCAGGTTATGGTTAGTATTGTAAGCAGTTATAACTTTAACTGAACAGTTGTACTTGCTGGATGCGATTCCTGTTTGTTAGCAGCTGCAGACAGATCTTAAGCTGAATGCTGCGTGAGGAACAAAGGGACTGTTGATATCTAAACAATACATTTTTTTGGGAAGGTTTTTCGGGGCTGTTTTCATAGAGGGCTCTTTTCTATGAACTATTATTGTGATTCAACACTCTACCCTACAGCTGCTGTTGCCTGAAAAAGTCCAATATGTGTTTCTTTTGCTGTTTCTTACTTGAATTGAAATTTTCAGTTGTTATTTTCAGTGTCCCTGCAAAACCCTTTCTGTAATTCAGACTCACAGCAAACCTTTTTTAGTTACTGATTTGAGATTTTGTAGAGCTACAATGTTTGCTGTGAAAGTGATTCCATATTGATTCCTTTCTATATCTGTGGGTACATTGCTTCTGCATACTGTTTACTCCATGTGCTGAGGACACTTTGTAATGAACGAAAGAGTTGTTTGTCAGAGAACATTTTAAGGCTGTGTCATATTTTAAGGATTTTTTTCTTATAATTTTTCAGATATTATAGTAAAGGACTGCTTTGCTTGCTTGCAGATATGTATCCCTTACATCAGAGAGAGCATAGGCATGAACAGCCTTCATCAGTTACTGCATGACTACAGTCCATACAGACCACAGTCCTTTTCACATTAAATATACATCAGGGCATTATATAGTTCAGTTAGTGGTGGGATAAAAACAGTAAATTCTTTCTAATCAAAGGTGCATGATGAAGTCCCCCAATACCTGAAAATAATAGACAAGGTGGAGGTAAAGCAGAGTGGCGTCCCCCCTCATGAGTCTATTATTTTCTCTTGGAACCCCTCAGAGTGCATTATCATGCTTATGCCATGGTCTCCTCCCGAAGAACACATTAAAGCAAAGCTAAAAATCATGATCATCATCCAGTATTTTATAAATTCCTCTGACGAACACTGAGAATATCCAGGTTTAACTGCCAAGTAAAGCATTAGTCCAACAACATATCATCAGTGCTGTTGCTATGGTTACTCAGTCTAAAAAAAGGCCATGCTACCAGAACTATCTTGTCTAACTTGACTAACTTGCCCTGATATATATTTTCAATTGTTACCTGACAGCTAATCAGAAACAAACAATACTCCATAACTTGGTATCCCAATATGAGAAAATAATAGATGAGGTGGAGGCAAGTTGTGTTTCTTATCCTGAGTGCATTATATTCCAGATTGGGAGAGTTTAGAGTGCATTATGGCTCTTATACCATAGCTACTTATTATTGGCGAAAAAGAGCTACAGTGCTGACATTAACCCTGGCCTGAGAGTTTCACTGTGGAAAGGGCTGCTGCTCTGGACTGGATGTAGTTTTTAGCAGCTTTAGAGTGAGCTTTAAGTACTTTTTCTTTTAGATGTTTTTTAGCTGAAGCAAACATCAATAATCAACCTTTATTCACATGATGTAAACTGTTCCTCTAAGGCTGCATTTAGACAAGGACAGGAAATGATGTCAGCACTGCGGCATAGTTATGTCTTCTCATGACCATCTAAACTGAAGTGATGGACTGCCAATTGTCTGTTCAGACATTGGACTTTCTGTTCCTGTTTGAATGTATCGTAGTTTGAGTGACAGCTGTCTCAACCTGTGTTTCTGACCTGATGTTTTTCATCTGCTGTGGGGGATATTAACTTCTTTGAAAATATGTCATTATAACCATATTTAGCCATTGCTTTCAGCAAATGTTGATGGATTCATTATTGGAAATGAGTATGTTTCCCTATGCAAAAATATACCATTAATAAACAAGCTATACCACAACTCAGCCAACAGGTCTACTGTTTGTTTATTTCATTCATATCTGCTTGTATCATGATGACCCTGTAGACCTGCCTGCACTATTTGCAGGCAGTCAGACAGCTATGTGTTAAAACAACGTAGGTTTGCTGCGTTGGTGTGGGTGCACCGGTTAGACATGGAATCCAGGAAGGATGGTTTGAGTAACAGATCCATGAGTTTGAAGGCTTATCAGATGCCAAAATGCTGCACAGTGGTTTATAATACTAAGAGAAATATTTTACCACTCTGGAAAGTTATGACGGAGGCAATCATTTATCCATTCTCAAGATAATCATGATAGTATAGAAATACAAAGTAATCCACCAGGAATGTGCACTTGGCCACTGCAGCACCTTGCTGCACCCCTGCTGCACCGCCAGACTGGCATCATTCAAATGAAAAGGAGGGCTGCTTTTTTTTTCACACAGAGCAAAAGTCAGTATTACACACAGCCTCACAAACACATGCACTTCATATTGAAACCATTTTCTTTTTTCTTTTGGCAGATGTGTCAAGGGATATGTTTCACGCATGGAAAATTTTCTGATGCCAGAGTAGTTCCTAATTAATGGATATTTAGTCGTGGAACAGTGAAGGTGGCTGGACTACTGAGCGGGTCATGACATTCAGATAAAACTGCCTATCACGCCTGTTGGGCCAGCCAATGTGGGTTAGCCTGAACAGACAGATACAGTATAAGGACTGGTTATGCATCTAAGTATCTGCTCCTGAGTAGGATGCAAAGGCAGCTTAAAGGTAGGTCAGGGCTAGAGAATGGTGTCATATCATGAGGCCTCAGTAGATTTATGACAGCACAGACTGATACCCACTGTAGGGCCTAATGATAGGTCAGAACATTGTTTAACATGAATGCTGGGGAGTAAAAACATCTACAGTAGCAATGGTAAAACTCCTGGAAGACACTGTCATCATCTGACGCCCATAGCACACAATGTCGCATCATACAGCCAGAGGTAGTTGTCAAGTTACAGTAGCTGGAATGTGCAGATCTGGGAACTAATGTGATAAAACTACTGCTTTTCTGAATGGACCCGCATGATTTATGGGAAATAGGACTGTGGCATGATGACATGCAATAAGACACAGCCTTCACGACATCTATCTGTGAACACCAGACCCAAACCACTCACAGCATCCACTGAGAAGTGATCAAAGGTCATCAACCAGGAGTCAGTAATGTGACATGATGACACCTGAGCTAGTAAGTGGACCTTTTTCATTATTTTGTTGCATACTGTTCCCAAAGAATAAACCTCCATGATCAATAACATTTAGCCTCAGTGGAAAAGGGAGAAGCTCTACCATCTTCCTGTGGGGATGATGAACTTGTTGGGTAGCCAACTGCTTCACCATCTAACTACATGCACAATAACATAAACGACCAACTGTCAAAAAAAGCAGATTATTTAAATAACTTGTATCAGCACAGGGACTTTGCCTGGATTTTTCCTGACAACTGAAAACTGCTTTTCCACATTGATTAGGAATATGGTGAGACGTGTAATAATGAGATACTCCATTGGCCAGTTTGAGAGCCCCCTCTCTATCTCATTCAGGAAATACTGATTGTTTATATCCTTGTTTTGATATATAACTCCATGGAGAAATAATACCAGTTGTGTCTGATATGACACTGTATAATTTACAACTTTGTGGACTACCTGCTAGCCATGCTACCTCCCACAGTATATGCTTACAACCCTGCCCCCTCTACTTTCTGTCCTGTCTGTTTATGCCAGTAAATTGCACCAGTGAATGTCATTCTGACCACACCTTTTAGGATGTTGCAACACAGAAACTTCAAAATAAAAGGGCACATTATTATGTTACAAATGCAAACCAATTTCATTGAAAGATGGTGCGGCAAAATACATTTTTGGATTCAAAATATCTAGTATGTGACAATTTCTAAAAATTCTGAACTTCTAGAAAATGCTACAAAATAAAGTCAGGAAAATGTAAACATGTAAATATGATTCGTGTTGGAAAAAACTGACCCCTGTCTTTGGCTTTGTAACAGATTCTCTTTCTCTAAAACAGTTGGTGGAATTGAGACATTCCTGAATGAAGCAGCATCTATGGAGCACAAGCAGCAGCAACAAAGCCAGAAAGAAATTATGTGAGAGACACAAGCCTCAGCAGCTGCTCTGTCTGACGGACATGCAGTTATACAAGAGATGTAGATGTATCTGCATATTGAGTACTAGTATGTGTGTATCACAGCTACTGCTGCACTTTAATAACAGGACAAAATACTGCATGGGGGCACAGTGCAGAGTCTGAGAACAGGCTTCTGTGAGGCTTTACTGTATTGTCTGTATTACCTGTTGTACTGTATCAATCTATTACACTGGACAGGCCTGTTCTACATCTGATGTCCCTCACCTTGTCTGTGGAGAGATGTATGTATTTTCCTATAAGAACCTGCCCTCAATAGGCTAGAATGCTTCACCAGCGCTGCATAAAGGTGAATGTACACACGGGTCATTCAGAAACGTTTGCGTGTATACTTAGATATGGAGCTCGTGTTTCTGGAGCATGACATTTACTTGTGAATGTATATGAATACCTAAAGATAATATCATAATTTAATGATTCATTGATTTTGTTACTGACTTTGTCTTTACATACATATGGCAAAATGTATTCTTGTTTGTTTATGTCACCTTTCCTCTGTAAAGTCTGTGAAGCAGGAGAAAGAATACTACGGTTTCCCCAGTGCTAATATACACTTTTCAAGAAACACAGATACAAATAAACACAAGATGGTTTGTTGCTTACAGTTAATAAAATGAGTGAAGTACATACACAGAGTATCATGATCACATCAATCATAAATTAGCTGCAAGCATGTTTTCATTTTTTTCTGCTGTAAAACAAACAAACAAACACACAAGAAACCATCAGCAAAACAGTTATAAAATATAATGGAAATGTGTCTGCTGAAAAACAGACTGCTGGAGGACACTCCACTTCTGAAACACTTCCACATATATTTTAAGGATTACTGCTTTTTTTCCCGTTCTGCTGTGAGTAGCACCTCCATTTCCACTCTGAACTGCTGCTTGAGGTGAAAATCTACCTTACAAAATCTTAAAATGCTTTTCTCAGTTTAGTGTCTGTAGTTACTGTTTACATCATATCATCATACTACTCATGCAATCATGCAATCTTTCATTTTTCTGTACAAATACAGGGTAAAGAATGAAACACTATGGTAAATTGCAAGGTAAAATGTTACAAATCCATTGATACTAGCAAATATCTCTTACTTGAAACTGGTACAAATGTGACTGAATACTGACATGGATTGAAGAAGCATTGTGGGATAATTTGGGAACATCATGCTCAGAGCAGTCACCAAAACTAAACAGTCAACTAGAACAAGCAGTATTTCTGCTCTTTAGATAGTTGTAAAATTCATGCAACTCATCTAGATTGTCTGAAAAGAGGAAAAAATATCCTCTGTGAACTCTGAGTAAAACTCATTGTATCCTTGAACTGGTTTGCATCAGAGTTATAAACATACTCCTCTTCCCATAATCCTAAAAAGAGTGGTGCAAAACTAAATCCAGAACTATGTGTTCAAATACTTAAAATGTTAACAATATCAAAGATCGAAAGTATGCACAATGATTTTTAAACATCTTATCAATAAATTAAGAAGCACATTTGATAAATCCTTTTGATAACTTGACTAATGGTATTTATATTTGACTTATTGTTTGTCACTATAAACAATATTTCAATATACTGTAGATATGTAATGTATAAGATAGGGCAAGGCAAATGTGGCACTAAAAGTGAACGTCTACATGTGTGGGTTTCACCCCCAGTCAGTAGGTGGCGGTAAGGCCCTTTATGTTTTCCAACCGCCGTTAGACTGAAGGAACAAGAAGGTCATCAGTGTTCTGTTTCCAGGGCGTGCAGTTGGCGGGTGAAAAGCGCCAAATCAAAACTACTGACTGAGGGAATAACAGCCTAACCTGTGGACTCCGCGTGATGGAAGTCAAAGCCTCTCAGGATTAGATGCTTCCCCTCACATTTGTAGTGAGAGTTTATTGCCTCAGTGAAAGACTCGTTTAGTTTGTGATATAATATGGAGGAACTCTTCAGCAAAGTGTTAGCAGTGAGCGTGAGGTGCAGGGACTGTGAGGACAGGTAAGCTGCTGATGCTCACCTCGGAGCACCTGGCGTAACGTTAAACACATGAGCGAGTTAGCGACATATTTCAGCTGTAGAACTGGGCAAATTGATCTTTCTAATACTCTTATGTTGTAAACAATGATTTATTTTATTCAAGACAAAACACAGGACATTAATATAGCTTTTAAAAGCTAACGTTAGCTAGTTTTGTGTGCAATAGCAACCATGATCAACCTTGTATTTAACGCTCTTTATTATGGTGGTGTTATTTTTAACAGCGAGTTGCGTTCTTATGAGGTCCAGTGTCCATTGGCCTCATGTTTTATTTTTCTGTCCCCCACTCTATTAAACTATTCATATGTAGCGTTATTTATTGATGACAGCTATATAGAGTATGTTGTCATCTGCTGTACTACTGACACATTAGGTTACGTCTTACAACAATATTTAGAATGACATAACCATTTAACCATGATAACCATTTAATGATATTCTGCACTTCAGCTGCTGAGTTAATGTTAGCTTCAGACTGGCAATGAGGGAAAATCACTATTCCAACCAATGTATCACTGTGCGATGACAAATGTGGACTACGGTTCATGTATACACTAAAACAACAGTGCACCAAATAAACCCTGTAAGGTGTGGCAATGTGCTTACAGCTTATGAACCTGGGATACTTAGGTGAATGAAGTAATATAGATGGCAGACCTCCAATAAGTAGCATTGTCAAATATAATGTATTGTGAAGTATACAGAGTAGCTCATAATAAGGATGTTAGTACAGGAAACAATGGACCACAGAGCCAAGTGATGCACCATTGTGTTGTTTTATGAAACCATGTTACATCGTAGACAATTTTTTGACCACTTGCAGTAATCACATTAGCATAATCAGTCTCAGGACAGTTATAATTGAGGTTTGAAATTATTGTGCCAATAATATTTTTTTATTGGCTAAGATTACATATCATACACACTGTTTGAAGCAGGGCTGTTTTTTTTTTAAAACCAGTTTATCAGTTTCAGTGGTTTAATTTTACAGGAAAGCAAACATCCGTGTCACCATTGAGCTTCAGTTGACAACAAGTCCAGTGCACAAACGGGTGAGTAGGAGTTTTGGATAAACAATTTAAATAGTGTTCTCTGTAGTTTTAGAGTAGTCAGCTAATTGGAAACAAATAGCCACTTCTAATCACATGTTTGAGGCCTACACTTGTTCCTCTCCTCCTCTGGCTGCACTGCACACTTCAGTCCTTTAACCTTTAAATGTATAACTGTTGTTGTTGGTTTTTAACCTTTTTTTATGTAAATTTCTCTGAGAGCAATGCTCTCTTTCTCAGGAATGCCCTGATCACATTCACACAGTTCATACCTTGATACATTCATACCTTGAAGCTGCCCAGTACAACTACAGTCTGATCTACCGGTCACTGAGCGGCTCCACTGGAGCAGTTGGGGTTAAGGGCCTTGCTCAAGGGCACCTCAGTGGTGGTAATGAGGGAGGGGCAAGCACTGCTTCTTCACTTTCCCCACCCAGAATTATCCTGCCGGTCCAGGGGATTGAACCGGTGACCCTCCGGTCACAAACTTGCTTCTTGTTAAAGACACACTTTACTTCCTGGGGTCTATTCCAGAGAGCAGGTTTAACAAACTCTGAAACTCTGAGTTGATGAACCCTGAGATGGAAAACTGAGTTTTTGGTTTCAGAACAGCTAATCACAGTCAGTTCAATCAACTCTGAGTATGTTCACTCTAACATACAGTTGTGTGAAAAAATTGGACACCCCATGAAATATTTAGTTTTTTTTAAAGAAATATGGACATATCAATATTTGATCTTCTTTCAAACAATATTTATAAATAAATGTAATGTAGTTGATCCAAAAACAATGAAAATTTACCTTTTGTTATCATTTATTTAACAAAAACTGATCAAAGATACCAATTCCTACTGAGGAAAAAGTTAGGACATCCTATGCCCTAATGGCTGGTATTGCCCCCTTTGACTGAAATAACCTCAATTAGATGTTTTCTATAACTGTCTACAAGTCTGACATCAACTGGGAGAAAGTTTTTCCCTCTTGTCCATGCAGAATTCTTTCAGCTGCATGATGTTTGAGAGGTTTCTTGCATGCACTGCCCATTTTAAATCACCCCACAGCATCTCAATAGGATTAAGATCCAGGCTTTGACTTGGCCATTCGAGAACTCTCCATTTCTTTCTTTTTAAGCATTCCTTGGTGGATTTACTGGAATCTTTTGGGTCATTGTCATGTTGCATGGACTGATGGTCTCACATTTTCCTCAAGCACCCTCTGATACGATAAAGAATTCAGTGATAGTGAGCTGGCCAGGCCCTGCTGCAGCAAAGCAGCCCCAAACCATGACATTTCCACCCCCCATGCTTCATAGTTGGTATGACGTTCTTGTTCTCAAATGCTGTCTTTAGTTTGCGCCAAATATGTCTTCTGTTACTGTGCCCAAATAATTCAACTTTGGATTCATCTGTCTAAACCACATTGTTCCAGAAGTCTTGGTCTTTGTCTAGGTGTTCTCTGGCAAACTTTAGTCTTGCCCTGATGTTTTTTTTTTTTTGTTTGTTTTGTTTTTTTGACAGCAAAGGTTTCCTCCTTGCACACCTCCCATGAAAATCAAACTTGTGCAGTCTCTTTCTGATGGTAGATGCATATACTTTGACAATAAACTGGCAAGAGCTACCTGTAGGTCCCGTGATGACGTTTTAGGATTATTGGAGACGACTTGAAGCATCTTGCAGTCTGCTCTTGAGCTGAACTTGCTAGGACGGCCTGACCTGGCCATGCTGGCAGTTGTTTTAAGTGTTCTCTACTTGTAAATTATTTTCTGGACAGTGGAATGGCTGATTGTTTGAAGATCTTTTTAAATCCCAGACTCGCAGACAGTTCCCTGACTCAAACACATCTACAACCTTCTTTCTAAAGGCCTCAGAGAGCTCTTTTAATCTCACCATGGTGATACCACTCACTTCAACAATCAAGAGCAAACCAAACTAAATGTCTGAGATTTAAATAAGACAGCCTCCTCCACAATCCTCTTCTAATCATTTGCACCTGATGTGTTGCACTTAATTCTAATTTTAGGCATTTGAAGTATTAATAAATATGGGGGTGTCCTAACTTTTTCCTCACAAGAAAATTGTGTTTATATTAATTACATTTTACAAATCATTTTTAAAAGTGATTTCTTCAGTTTTATTTCTTTAGTTACATTACCTACATGTCTCAATATTGTTAAAATGAATGTCTGTATGTTGAAATATATTGAAAAAGACAAAGGTTTTCATGGGGTGTTCTATCTTTTTCACATGACTGTCAGTGCATGTGAATGAAAAAAGCCATCGTCAATGGAGCTCTGATACTACGATTCACCATGGTAACAGGTAGATAAAAGATAAAAAAGGTAGAAACATTAATGCGTGTGTATGCGGACTGTGAACATTTATCTTTTAAAAAAAAAAAACACAGCAGCAGTGACAACCTGAGTTTGAGTGGTGGAAAGTGTCAGTAACACAAAGTTTTAATCAGTCAAAACATGGGGGGCAGCAAAAAGGTATATAGTTGAAGATGAAAAAAATCTCTAGATCAATAAAACATATTTTATATAGAGACATATTGTAACAACACAGTCTGATCCAATAATAATGAGTTTGGTGATTTTCAGTTGAAGAAACGTTAAAACTGAGTATGTTTTTAGACGTCTATGTGGATCTTGTCTCAACAGCATTCAGTGACTATATTTCAACAAATGTAAATTTAAACATTACTGAAATGCTGTTAAAACATGTTAAGGCTATATGTAACCTAAAAAAAGTTACTTTCAACATAGATACATACATACATTTATTCTACAGCTGCACTACAATCCTGCTCACTCAGAAAAATTATCTCCAATATGACATGAAAACTATGATAGGACTGTTCCATCAGTGTGACCAATCACATCATAAGAAATATGAGATGATTATTCATTGATTGTATGTGTCTAAAGATCCATACGATATTTTTTAAAAATTTACACAGAGATTACCACATTATATGCAATAAAAGTTTCAGTGCAGAGGAACTGTTCTAACAACCTGAGAGCTGTTGTATCAATGTGCACAGGGTCACCAAGTTATGAAAAAAAACTTTCACTGGCAAGAAAGAAGGACATGTATAGATTTTATTCTAAGCTGAGGGTGAATTTCGCTATGTAATATTTGAATGTGAGGACAGAGATCGCTGTACAAATAGAAATAATTGATTGCACATAAAAGTACAGAGCCCTCCTGGGGTCAGCTGAGGGAAATAAAAAGATCCATGTGTAAATCTGTACTCTCGGTTTAGAAATCTGTGCGCATGGTTTATAAACCTTACTCTTGGATTCATAATCCATGCGCACGGATTTGTAAATCGTGCCCTCGGATTTGTAAACCGTACCCCGTGGATTTGCAATCCACGTGCTCAAATGACTTTTTTTCTTCAGAGAACAAGGACCTTCATGTATGGAGCATTTTGACGGCAACTGCATCCAGCAAGTAAGTCCAATTTATCTAGTTTGAGGTGTAGATTTAATGCTACATTGTGTTGTGCATTGGATGTTTCACAGCTTTCGTTGTGTAACATTGTATTTATTGTGCTTTTCACAATAAAGGCAGCTAACATTAGCTTCCCAGGCTTACTTGTTAGCCAAATTTTGTGTCACTAGAGACTTCCATTTACAGTGCAACTGGTTGTCCATAAGGTAGATTTAATGCTATATCGTGTTGTGCGTTAAACGTTTCACAGTTTTTATCGTGTGCATTTGGAAATTTGCTCTGTGTGAAATGTCTACATTTATGGTAGAAGTGAGTTGACAGTTTGTAAGGATTAGGGGTGATTTGACATGCATTTTTGATTCATTAAGATCTAGTATGGTCTTAGTGTTCACAAATGTGTATATTACCAGCAATATGTAGATTTATGAAGTAAAGAAATGTTCTAGATAATATAACTAATGTCACATGTCCCTATTTGACAGGAGTGGGACCTCCATTAGTAGGCTGATGCATAAACTCACCCTATGACTGCACCAGGATAACTTTGAAACAGCCAGAGGGAAACTAGCAGCTGGTACGTATAGAGTAGAGTCCATGACACATTAGGTTGTTTTGGCTCCGGGATATTTGATTTGAAATGAATCGATGAAACGAAAGTGCTGACTTGGTTTTAAGTAGTTTTATTGTGTGCACATCCATACTGGGTGAACAGTGAAGCAACTGTAGTCCCCTTTTTAGATAGTCTGCCAATCTTAGGACAATGCAGCTTTTTATGACCCAACAGTGGGATGTTCTCGACTGGCACTGTCATTCACCTGACCTCAGTCCAGCTGAGCAGGTGTGTCACTCGCCGAAAATCAGACCGAAGGCAAAAGTCCAGTTTGCAGTTCAGATCTGGCATAGAATCACCAGGAGATATATAAATGTCCTCTGGGATCACAGATTTCAGACAGTCAATGACTGAAAACAGTTTGACACCAAATATTATATATCATGAATTAAGTTTGTTTTTAATTGGTCAACTAAAATTGGAGGAAGTAAAAGCTAAACCTACAATTACTACACTGTGTGTGGATGTCAGGGCTCCAGTTTAACTTTTTTCACCACCGTCCCGGAAAAGTCCTGAAAAACAATTTTAATCGTCCCAAAGTGAATGTAAACCATTCAAAAATCAAAATGTTGTTTCTTTACTTTGTCATCTATAGTAGTTAGTTGTCAGTAATAAAAACACCATTGAAATGTTGAGGAAATAAATAATTATATTTATTTTGCTCCATTCAAAGAAATAGGTTTAAAACAAAACTGAAAAGCTATCTATAAACTGTAAAAAAAAAAAAAAAAAAAAAACATAAATAAATAAAAAAAAACACAGAATTTGGGAAAAATTCTATCACATTTACCTGATAACTGTTACCGGTAATATTGCAGATTCAGATTTTACTCACAAATATAACAAATAAAATATGCGCTATTATTCATCTATCCAGCATTATATAAAATGGGTTGATTTAAAAGCTCCACCTTGAACACAAGTAAATTTAAGTACATTGTGCTGATAATACCTCTCTTCATGCTTCACTTTTAAGTAAAACTTTGAATGCAGGACTTTTACATTTACAGTTTTTTAACGTGCGATATTAAACCTGCAGGGCAGAACTTTTACTTATAAATGAATGTCTTACATTCAAGCCCTTGCCAAATGAGTTCACACAATGCTCATTAAGCCTATCACAGCCAGATAAATCTCTCTGTATTTCACAGTATACAGAGTTTTTAAATCTCATGTCGGGCATGACATTCCTTCACTGGCTATTTGGCCGTCATTTGTGCGGGCGGCTTTCTAGACTTTCCAAATGTTATAGGACTGAATGGATCAAATTCTGATTGTGAAATAATAAATAATTTCGCGGGGGTTCTGACGCTGCATTTTACAGCTGCAACAGTAGGTTACAGCCAGTGGTATACTGGCCATCAGGCATACTGGGACAAATCCCAGTGGACCGGTGGACAGTCAAAAAATAAGTTTTTGGGCCGGTGGACCATCAAAACATATCCGTTTTTACCAGCCCTCTCTGTGTGCCTGTTATTTGGGGTGCGCATGAGAGCGTGCTGCATGCCTGTGTCAGGCAATCACAGCCGAGCGCCCCCCTTTACTCTCACTGCCAGAAGAGGGAGGAAAAAGTCCTGTACTCCAGCTTTAATAGTTTTACTAAAGAAAAAAGATTTGAGACATTCCAAGTTAGGGGAAGGGTGAAAATAAAGCAAGACAGTTTGCCTGGGGCTCCAAAATCACCAAATCTGCCCCTGTTGATGTATGAGTGTTTTTTTTAATGATTTACTTTAAAGATTAGAGATGCTGGTCTCAGTAACTGTAAATGTTTCCATGGTGAACTGTGCCTTTGCAATACAGTTTCATATTTATGTACAATGTATGCTGCCTGCTGCGGTCCCTTTTCTGCTCCTGATGTGAGTCAGTAATTTGTGCCTGATGAAAAATGAAGTTGCAGTGGACTGCAGCTCTGATCTGCTCTCTGCTATGTTCACATTTTAGAGAATGTAATTAATATTTTCCTCAGTGTTTCCCACAGGTTGACTGCTTTGGGAGTGGGGGGGGTGACTGATCAAAAATTCGGAAGACACTCAGCAGCCAGACATTTCTCCGTTCTCTGTTTAAGAGTGGCTGAGATTGACACTAAAATGAGAATTGCTGATCCACCTTAAAGGTCAGTCCACCTTAAGTGAGCCTGGTCAGGTTAGGCTAACACATTGTCGCTAACTTTGGGACTAACTCCCTTTAATAGACCAGTCTTTTCTTGGTCTTCAGAAGATGCAGCATTTATTAACTGACACACTGTAGCATGTACTGTACATTTACTGCCATAATGATAGCTTCCTGTCAACCTTTTCCTCTGCTCCATTCACATTCACTATCATTTTTCTGCTGCTTGCTCAACTACACACTCGCTATGCGCACACATTACGCACTGCCGTATGCCTTAATGGAGCTACGCTACTTTTGTAACAGTACCTTTCATGTAGATGTCCTTTGAAGAGTGAGGAGAGGGAGGATGACTCAAAACAATTCCACCTTAATGTAGGGTGTTATCGTGCTCACACAGTGTGCAAGTGAAAATCATTAGTAGCCCATTGATATTAATGATAGTGTGAAATTTTAACAGTGGCGCTCATAATTTTGTAGCGGCGGTACACCGCTGCAGAAGGAATATAGGGGAAACACTTCCTCGTTAATGATGTATTATTTCACCACCCACAACCCATCCGCTATTGATCAGAATGTTAATTTTTATGACACCCAATTACCTGCGGTGCCTGCGGATAAAACTGCATCCACGCATCACTAGTAACTATAATAACAGCATGAGAAGAAGCACACCATTGTAGTCAGCACTTGGTTCAGTTTGTCATTCGCTAAATAAGTAATTATATATGAAAACCCTTTTGTTCTGGAGGCGTCCCAGGGATCTCCAAGATCTCTGTTCATTCCAGACACATTTTCTACCATCCCCGGGACAATGGGACACCATCAGTCTCGAGCCCTGGTAGATATAAACTAGGGATGTCAGTTTTGGTTAATTTTGCACCCATTAACCGATAACTAACGGTTAATTTTTAAGAAAGGTTGTGATGTAGCTTTCATTTGTGAGAGCTGTCCAGCAACTGCTGAACAGCAACTGTGAAAAGTGGTGGTCAGAGCTAGCTTATCTGCCCTGGCTAGTTTGACTTTTCGCTCATCCTTCTTCTCCTCAAAGTGTTTTTTAATGTGTTTAGTCACAGTAGCTCTTCATGACATATCATGCTCAGGCTAGAGATACTGAACTAGCTCTTTCAATTCCTCACCCTCTACCACAATGATTGGCAGCATATCAGTCTCAATCATTCAGCACACCAACTGGTGCTGACTGCGAGCCATCCTCAGACATGGCAACCGGGTGCTTGTTCTTAATGTGGTACAGCATAGTGCTAGTACTACTATTAAACTGAAGAGTAGCATCACACAATTTACATTTTACAATTTTACTTTGTTGCCTTTCTGGAGGAAATGGTCCCACACCAAGCTTCGTTTAGTGTGCTTCATTTTTCGCCTCAGACTGCTAACTGGCAGTGAAGCCGTTAGTGGAGTGTGTATGCAAATTAACCTATAGACTGACATGCTTAACCAGTCAAAAATATTCTCTGTGGTTAACTGTTGACATACCTAATGTAAACACCATCAATGTAAAGAGGAAAGATTAACCTCATGGTCATTTATTTTCTGTATGCAGTCTTTATTTAAGACATCTCTTTTAAACTTAACAAAACACTTATTCCCATTTATTACAGAGTTTCCATAGGACCAGAGTAGAGAGCTTGTGAGACACCAGGGAAGACAGCTGTGGATGGAGTATCGCTCACCTCAGATGGTTTTGCTGGGGCTTCACATGTATGCTTTCTGAGTCTCTAACTGTACCTACCAAGACTGGCTTTCACAGTGAAACATACACTCACCAAGCACTTTATAAGGAACACCTGTGCAATCTAATGCAATCCTATACAACAGCTCTGCAATAAATTCTACTTCTACAAGACCTATACATATTTTGCCCACCCTGAGGGGGTGGACAAAATATTAGGAACTCTTTTTCAATATAATGCACCACCACCAGCATACCACCACCACCACCCATTACAATTTCAATAATAATAAATAAGTAGAATTATTACCTTTCTGACAATGTCAACAAAAACTGAAAATGAGTTGAATCGAATTTAAGCACTGTCTTTTAATTTACTGGATGATTAGAAGAGATGGTTAATCTTTATACAGTTGATATACAAATGTATTAATTTATCTCGTTTTTGTCATATGACCTTTGTCTTCTTCAAAATAAATAAAAGGTATACTTTTTGTTGAAATTTTCATCTGCTTTTTCCTGCGGGAAACGGGCTAAGCACTCCAGTGGCTCACAGAACAGTCACTACTTTAGTGTTTTGTGACTTCACCATCCTATAGATAGTGTCCTGATATAGTTTTATGAAATTAGAGGAATTTTAAACAGTGAATATAATCTTCAACCTTTGATTGGATGTAAGGCTTAATGTTGTTTCCAAAACTCTGCTTTGTTTCGCACAATCCTGAATGCAACGTCACTAAGCGTGAGTACTTACTGCATACCTACATGAATACTCATTCAAGTGAAAAATGTGTTTATTGATTATGTCAGGTATGTATGTTAAGTGACCAAATGATACAGGCAATCTTACCCCGATTCTTCAAGATTCATTACAGTAAGATGTTCTGGTAAAACGCTAAGGCTGGCAATATTTAATTTACTGGAAGTGAATAGTGGCAAAAAGGCCCAGATTCAGACTTGCTTAATCCTATCTGGGCTTCACCAGACCCATACATACTGTCAAGAGAATTATTGCAAGTTCATAGCCTTCCTAATGGAGCATGAGTAGC
>CM076454.1:582500-740000 GCA_038419695.1 Scomberomorus guttatus
GGGTCATATGCAGAGCCATTTCTTCTCCAAACATGGCGTGTAGTGTTATTGCCAAAAATTTAGATTTTCATCTCGTCTGACGACACCACATTTTTCTAGTAAGCTTCAGGCTTCTCCAAATGTTGTGTAGCAAACTTCAAACAAGCTTCAACATGTCTTTTCTTCAGTAACGGAGTCTTACGTCTTATGATCGTGCATGGAGAACGCAGTGGTATAGTGCTTTGCCTATTGTTTTCTCTTCGACAATTGTACCTGCTTCTTCCGGGTCTTTCTGGAGTACTTTTTGAGTGGTCCTAAAATCTTGGGCTACCCTTCTTTCTAATTTTCTGACTGCCCGGTTAGCAATCTTGTGTGGAGCTCCTGTGCGTGGCCGGTTGATGGTGGAGTGATGCCTCTGTGGTTAATGGCCTCTACCCATCATGAGATGGTTCTTGCATGACAGCAGTACTGATAGCCACATGTACTAAAACAACTGATTCTAATTAGCACAGGTAAGAGAACTACTTAGTGGAATCACCTGGTTCAGTGCTTTTTCTTACTGCATGTTCAATACTTTTTTCCTGTCATTCCAATTTAATGCACAGAACTTTTTTATTGATTTGATGTTATGATTTTGTTAACCGTGTTGCCTTATTGATTTAATACCAATGTCTGGTCTTAATTTCATATGAATAGCTGCAGTGGAAATATGTTTAATTAGAAAAATGTTGATGTGTTGAATACTTATTTCCCCCACTGTAGCGTTAAATCTATCCTTAAATCTAGATAAATTGGATTTACTTGGAAGATGCAGTCGCCCTTGAAATGCTGCATGCATGAAGGTCCTTGTTCTCTGAAGAAAAAAGTCATTTGAGTGCATGGATTGAAAATCCAAGGGCACGGTTTACAAATCAAAGGGCACAGATTATGAATCCGAGAACACAGTTTATAAACTGTGCACACGGATTTCTAAACCAAGAGTACAGATTAACACAGATCTTTTTTCTTTTTTTTTTTCTCAGCTGACCCCAGGGGGGCTCCGTAGTAAAGTCAGTAGAGATAGTCACACAAACTGATATCTAACGAGGATTTTAATCTTCATCTCCTGACATAAATTAGTGCGTTTCGATTTAAATGTTGATATCGACTGTAACCATGAGGAAATGAAACAGCTGCTTCAGAAAAGCTGCTAGCGAGCAGGTTAGGTTCACAGAGTAAGTTATCGTGGTAACTGATCCAGAGTTAGTCATTTCTGTTTCTGGAACTGAAAATCCAGAGTTTCCCTCATCTCAAAGTTAACAAACAAAGCTCTCTGGAATAGACCCCTGGTGACTAACCTGTTGTTTTTGGTTTATTTTAGGATCTTCTAGTAAGACTAACAGATGATATAGATCCATATTTTCTCTTCAACCTCTCTATATCAGAAGAAGATTTCCAAAGGTAGGTGTTGTATAATGTACAATGATTGATGTTTGCATTTAGGTTCTCATGAACAGGCAGTTTTTGACTTTCACTGATGTTCTCTTTCTTTGTCATTGTTGGTGTAGTTTGAAAGTCCAGCAGGGGCTGCTGATAGACTTTGCATCATTTCCTCAGAAGTTTATTGACCTGCTTAATCTCTGCTATTCTGAGCAAGAGTCAGACAATCCAAGGTACGAAGACATGCAAACCACCACAAGTCATCACACTGTTCACCTAAATATATTCAGCTTTACATTGTATAGACAAATCTGGGTTGTAGGCAAAAGTAGCCCACACAGGGGTCGGACAGAAGCGCTTGGTTGTCACAAAGCCTAATTAATTTCAGACTAGAGTTCAGAGACTGAATAACTTCCACATTCACACAGACTACCTTCATCTGTTGGAGGGGGCGACTGCTCACTGCAATTAATCCAACATGTCTGCTTTCACTGTCAGTGTAAATGTGTTCAGTTCCACTCTGACACCGCAGTATCAGCCACTGAATTCATCTGAGTTTGTATACATTTTACCTTTTTTGTTTTTATTTTGTTTTTTTAAGACTTTTTTTAGGGTTTAAATTTATTTGACTCTGGTTTCTATCAGTGGTTCTGAATCTGATTACTGAATGTCAGAAAGTTTGTTGATTAGTAAAATCTACCAACATTCTTTACAGTGGCTGTAATCAACATCTTGTAGAATAACAATGTATCAGTGTGTAATGTATTGGTTGTGGCTCATAGTGATGAACCTACAGATAATTATCAGTGACTCTGCAGCTCCCCTTGGCTTTACGGAGTTTTATAGTGAGTTTCAGCTCATTGTTTAGCTGTAACTTTACTGTTTTGGTTCACTCTCAGCTCTCTCATAGTGTCGTTTTTCAGCCACAGCAGGCAGCTGTTTTCAGAGAAAAAGCTCTAAAAACCCACTATACCTGCTCAGCACCAAGCAACAGTTAGCTGTAGACTAGCTGGTGAACATAGTGGAGCATTTAGCAGCTAAAGAGCCAGATATTTCCCTCAGGAGATGGTACAGAGCAAAAACAGAGCTAAAAAGAGTGAATATGGACTTACATTCACCAGGTGGACAGAAACACAACTCCAAATGAATGATAATGTTGCTCCGTAACTGCTGGATGTTCAAACATAACACAAACTGATGATATGCCAGTGTTTTTGTTCACTTGTTTTCTCTGCCCCCAAGTGGCTAAAATTTCAGCTATTGCAGGTTTAATAATTTCAAATATAATATATATATAAATATAAGTATTGTGAGCTATAGACAAACTTTTAAAATTTGCTGTGATGCTGAAATTAGTTGATTTAGATAAATCTTTTGTGATGGGTTACAAATTCTGGAGGAAATATGACATGCATGGATGCTTTTATCAGGTTTTTATTAGGTCTTTTATCAAGTTTAATTGTATTTTGGGGTGGACAAAATATTAGAAACACCTTTCATTATAATGCAATAAACCAACCCCACATGACTGTTTATTATGTTTCCACAGGTTTCTCCTGCACTTGTCATGTCAGTCTCCAGTGCTCGAAGGCCCCACCAGCTTCAGTGTTGTAGAGACAAATGCATTCAAACACCTGAACCACTTGTCTTTGCGGCTTGCTCAAGGCTCTGACAAACATGTTAGAGACTATCTGGCAGTGTGTCTCTCCTCTTTGAAGGTTGGTTCAATCAGCATAATTCATCATCATCATGATACTGCCTGGCCTCTTGAATATAGCTGTGAATAGTAAAACTGATTTGAATGTTGTCTGATCAAGTTCTGCAAAGGGAGACATTAATCGAAACATTCCCAAGACCTTTTCTATCTCTGGTGTTTGTTGAGGTGGTTGACTTTACACGCTGCTTGTATATTACTTGCACATTTCAGCCAGGTGAGTTAAAGCAGTTAATTGAAGTTATACTCTTGTATTGTTCTACTTGTTTAAGGGACATAGGAAAAAAATAATTAATAGATCAGGAAAGGAAATATATTCTTATTGGACAATCAAAGGAAATACAAACCATCACATGGATATTTTAGAAAAAATGAAGGCTTTATCTGATCACTCTGAAAATAAGCATCCATCAAAGCATGCATTATGTTTTTAACATAACCTGTATGACTATAATCCGTTTTTCACCAAGTCAAGTCTCTATGTTCATAAGGATGTGTCATTTCAATGTTTCAGGCAGAGAAGCAGGCCCTGGAGATCAAGCTTAAGAAGACTGAAGATGATCTGTCGAGGCAGCTGAGTTATGCTCAACAGGTGTGCTTTGTTGTGGGATTTGGTGTTTAAGGCCTATTTTAGTCACACAGGTGCAACAAAAAGCAGTCGGTCTTGGGCGATCAGATCACATCAGTGGTCTCACATCTCTGAAACAGCTGAACCAATCACAATGGAACATGACAACAATAGATCGATAAATGGAGCAACATGTTTGGATGGAGCAAAGCAGCACGGTGTGAACATACAGCACGCACAAAGTAGCAGTCAGGCAAACTGAGGCTTTTACAACTGACTGATCATGTCATGCTAATCTGCTAATCTATATGTAGAAAGCATGAAAGGCCAATTTTATACTAAGATCAAGATCAAGAAAGACAATATATTCAATTCATTTCAATTTTATTTATATAGCACCAAATCACAACAAAAGTTATCTCAGGGCACTTTTCACATAGAGCAGGTCGAGACTGTACTCATTAATTTACAGACCCAACAATTCCCCCATGAGCAAGCACTTGGTGACAGAGGCAAGGAAAAACTCCCCTTTAACAGGAAGAAACCTCAAGCAGAACCGGGCTCTAGGTGGGCAGCCATCTGCCTTGACTGGTTGGGTTTACAGAGAAAGAAGGAAGGAGGGGGAATGGGAGTGGGGGGTGGGGTGGAGAGAGACACAGAGAAGCATAATAACAAAAACAACAATAACCGTAACAACAATAATAGCAATAGAGATATGACTTGTAATAATAATAGCAATAATAGCAGTAGCAATAATGGAGGCAGGACATCTACAGGACCACGCCACAGTCCCCATGGCCATGGCCCACCATTCAGGCACTGGACCTTCCTGTGAGACGAGGAAGCACAAAAACTCCGGGGAAGAAGTCAAGTTAGTAACATGCATTAATGTTACATGAATGCATACAAATGGAGAGGAGGAGGAGGAGGAGGAGGAGAAGAGAGGAGCTCAGTGCATCATGGGAAGTCCACCGGGAGTCTAGACCTAATGCAGCATAACTAAGGGCTGGTCCAAGGCGAGCCTGGCCGGCCTTAACTATAAGCTTTATCAAAGTTTTAAGCCTACTCTTAAACATAGAGAGGGTGTCTGTCCCCCGGACTGAATCTGGAAGATGGTTCCACAGGAGAGGAGCCTGATAGTTGAAGGCTCTGCCTCCCATTCTAGTTTTGGAGAGTCTAGGAACCACAAGTAAACCTGCATTGTGGGAGCGCAGTCTTCTAGTGGGATAATAGGGTACTATGAGCTCTTTAAAAAGCTTGACCGTTAAGAGCTTTGTAAGTGAAGGAAGACCTTAGGAAACTGGAGTTCAGGAGCTCAGCAATAAAACTTTAATGAACCCGCCAAGTGGGTCAAGCAGTAGGGTTTTAGACAGACAGGATTAATGGGTCAGATTTAATCTCTGGTCCACACTCTGGAGCAGAAGGTGGTGGTAATGCACCTAATATGCTGGTTGCCAACTGCCTTTGTAAACCAAAAAGTTTTTTTTTTTTTTTGTTTGTTTTTTTCTTCCAAACAGAGTGGTACATCCTGTCAGCGGAGGTGTTTCCTATCTGGGCAGCCAAACACAGCATCTCCTCTGTGGACTGTTTCACCCTGACAGTCCCGGTTCTTCCTCCACAAGCTCCACTTCACTCATTTGCCCGACAGACCCGCTGATTCTTCCTACTTTAACCTGAATAACAAACTGGCCTCCCAGCTAGCCCCGGCTCTCGGTGTGGATCCAACTGGAGCACCAACCCCCAGTTTGTTATTCAGGTTAAAGTGGGAAGAAGCAGCGGGACAGGGTGAAACAGTCCGCAGAGGGTAGCACAGCCAGGTGTAAAATTAACAACAGCTATAATGAGAGTGCTTTAAAAAGAAATAGTGTCTTAACATATCTGTATTTCTCTTACAGACTCTGTCTGAGAAGACTAAGGAGTTGGACAAACTGCGTTCAGAGTGGACGAGTCAGAGCAGCTCTTTGTCCAGCCGTCATTCTCAGGAGTTACAATCCGAGAGAGAGAAGGCTGTAGAGGTAAGACTCTGGCAGGACTGTGCTGGCAGGATTGCTTTCAGAGCTATGAGCTCTGAAGCTCTGCAAAAAGTAGTGTATTTAGTGATCTATTGGGGAAGCAATTAGTTGTTTGGAACATATAGTGCGTATGGATCATCAACAAAAAAGTGGATGGTGGTTATGCTACAGGGGTTGTTAAAGATTTTTGTTTGGACATTGTGATGCTTTCTTCCTAGCTACACTGGAAAAGCTGTAGTGTAGTGAACTTTCTTTCAGTTACAGAGCAGGCTCCAGCAGCAGACTGAACAGCTCCGCCAGGAGCTAGAGAGTGCTCATAAGAGGAGCAGCCAGCAGCTTCAGAGCAGACTGACGGAGCTGGAGGCCTCCTGCAGAGAGCTGACAGAGAGAAAATACAAGAACGAGTCTGTCATTAGAGACCTGAAGATTAAACTAGTGGGTGCAGAGGAGGTAAGTGCCAGATGCCAGACGAGGAATGACTGTGCCCAGATTACTGGACTTTTAAAATCCTGACACATGTGAGGAAAATTCACTGATTGTCTGTTCACAAATCATGAACACCCTGAACCAAAAAGAGCAGAGAATTGCGGTGCATCCCACACTACATGATATCATTGAGACTCCTTTCCATCTGTCCAGCAGAGATACCTAGTGCTCTCAGATACACAGACTCACCTCTACTGCTTTACTTTGTTGTACACACACACATACACATACACATAGAGGCTCTACTATATTCTCAAGGAGTATCATTTTTAATACTGATTTCTCCCAATTTCTACCAATTTGGATCATTATTGTCAGGCATTTAGTTGTAACATTGACACATTTCTATGAACTTCTGATTATTTTCCTGCTGTTATGTGTGTAGGACTGCCAGCGTTCAAAGCAGCAGGTCCTGTCTCTGAGGAGAGAGAACAGCACTCTGGACACAGAAGTCCATGAGAAGGAGCGTTTGGTGAGCCAACTGCAGATGAGAGTGGCTGTTCTGGAACAGGAGATCAAAGACAAGGATCAGCTGATGTGCCGCACAAAAGAGGTCCTGGAAGCCACTCAGCAGCAGAAGGTGAGAGTTACAACTTCTATAAGTGTCTTTTCAAACACCTGAAAAGCCAGGATGTTAAAAAAACAACAGCACTCTTCAGCTGATACACTTTAGCATATCCTGATCTTATGGTGGACACAGTATCACATCCACCTGGTCTCATACATTTTTAGTTTCTCATTTCCTTGCTATGGCCAAAAAAATGTAATCTCGTTTTTTTTTTTCTCTCACAATTACAAATACATTTTTGTTTGCCTGCAAAATGTAGGCTTGAAACATAATATTTTTTTTAAGACACCACCATCACACATAAATACAGGTTATTCCACACAGCATCTTCAGTACAAGATGCTTCAACTAAGTAGATCACATCCAGTTTAATAATCAGTTTGAGCACAAATAGAGCAGAAATGTCTGCTCACTAACTGATCTCCTGCAGTGTTAGCTACCCGGGAGGTAGAGACAAACTGAACAAAGTAGAATCTGGAAACTGTTCAGTCGACTTCTAACACTTCACCTCTTGTATCCAGAGATGATACCTCATTAACTAACCCAAACCATGAGCACAGATCACTGTGCGCAGTGATTTTCAGTCTGTTCCTCTAATAGATGTAACTGTTAAATTCACTATGAGATAGCCAGAGACAGCGAGCCATCTGGAGTCACCACAGTCCTGTAAACTGCAGCAGGTGAACATGTAGTGTAACTAATCATATCACAGTTTACAGGACTGACTCAAAACGGTGAATGTAGCCAGCTATCATCTCATTACTTGACTAAAAATAACCATTTTGTGCATATTCTCTAACTCAATTTTACAATTTAGACATTTTACATTTTATGTGCAAAAACAAAAATTCAAATTAATCAAATTAGACAAAAGATACCACCCAGACGAAAGCCCAGTTACTCCACTTTAATTGTGATCTGTGATTAAGATGTGATCACATGAGTTTTCACTGCAGCTTCACAGCAGTGAGATAATCGTGCTGACCTGCATTGTTGACTTGAGGCGAAAATAAATATTCAATATTTTTCTTATTGTCAACAAATCCCATGTGCAGACCAAGCCAACAATTAATTGATCTGCTAACAAATATGCGCCACACTGTGTTCCTGTTCCTTCATTACCATGAACATTCACACTTAAGTTTATTTTGATTTAATCCCACATATTCCCACATCCCGCTGCCAGAAATACTCATTAGAACATCAAATATGGATTGTTTGGAAAAGGAAAGGCACTTTCAAAAAATACTTTGCAGGTGATTGGATGAAATATCTGTATCACTATCTATTACTGTCTTACCTTGCGAGGCATCTGGATTCGTGAGATCATGTGAGAATCCTCATAGGACGCTGATTGGTCTGAACCACCGGTGGTGGTAACAAGTGCATAATTTGAAGCCTGACGAGATGGATTCTCTCATGATGTTGTAATCTCACGAATCCAACTGCCTCACAAGTTAAGAAAGTTACTGGGCCTTTTTTAAAAATGGATCAAATATATTTGTGAGCTGTTGGGGCTGTGAGCCACAGACAGGGTAGAGAAGAGAAAGTATCAAGAGATGCACCAACAATTGGTTGGTTTTGGTGACTTCATGGGATTTGTTGACAGCAGGAAAAATATAGATTAACACCAGACTTATTCTTTAAATGTGTTCTCTATCTAATTCTGTTAACCTGTATTTTTTTAATTTCTAGGAATCAGTGGAAGAAAATGCTGAAAGTAAGGAACTTCAGATTAGAAAACTTGAAGCAACAGTAAAATCACTGTCTGAGGAGCTGATAAAGGTTTGTTTAGCTGCATGCAGACTGCCTATCTGCTGTTATAGTTTAATTTCAAAACTGAACACATGACAGAATAACTGAAATATAAGCATCAGGCCACATTACGTTTGACCTCAGTTCTTTTAGTCATTGAGTAACTGTTGGCATTATAATTACACCTCAATCCCTGTGTCCATGCAAACCTGCTTTTTGGTATCATTTCATGGATTTGGTTAAGACTTATAATGTTCTAACTCTTAAGAAACTGAGACCAACACTCTGAGGTGACCAACCGGGTTTACTTTCATTCTGTATTGGCCAAACGTCTTGAAGGAGAAAACAATCCCTAATCTATACTGAAAATATATATTTCTAGACATTTTCTACATTCTTCATTTTTATGTCTTTGTAAAGTACTTTGTAACTTTTTTTGAAAAGTGCTATGTAAATAAAGTTGTTATTATGGTTATTTATAATATATATATATATATATATATATATATATATATATATATATATATATATATATATATATATATATATATAATATTGTTGTTGTTATTATAACCTTACCTTACCTTATATTTGAATATCGTCCAGTCCGGTTTCTTACCTCCTTTTATTTTTCGTTATCCAGGCTAATGGTATCATTAAGAAGCTGCAGGGGGAAGTCCGAGGCCTAGTTGGAAAAATAAAAGTCAAAAACACTGTGACTGTGTCACAGGAGAAGGTCCTCCAGGAAACATCAGAAAAACTTCAGAATGTTGAAATGGATCTACAGAGAGCCCAGCAGCAGCTCATCACCAAGGATGAGCAGGTATGTCTTCAAATCATGGAAACTGCAGACACACTGCATTTAGCAATCTTTAGGCCTTTCTTAATCTGGACTTGTAAAATGTCATCCATCACTGCACTAGTTCAAAGTCCACATTTAGCGAATAATCCTCCAAATGCCCAGAAATGTTCGTGCTATGCCCAGTTTATCAAGGACACCTTGGGAGCTGATGTGTGGGTGAACTAGGGGTAGACAAGTATCCCAGCATGCATTTCACATCTGTTACGATGTTACAGCATAACAACATCAAAAACAATTTTAAAATGTTTGTACTACAACTATGAGAAAGTAACGATTTAGATTTTGAATATATGGCTGATTTATCAAAATAATTTCTAGTTGAAAATGTATTACAAAGTTTTCAGAGATGGAAAGGCCTGCTAATGTCCACGGTCATCCTGGAGGTGTCCTCAGGAGTTACAGCCCTGTCTAAGTCGTATCCCTGCAGGCCCTTTAGTAATTTACCAGTAGGTCTGATGGCTCCCTTGTATTTTACACTTAAGTTGTAATTCCTTTTAGAAGATCAACTTTGGCCTATTATTATTAGTCTATTATTGTTGATGCCAAATTGGTTTGTCTGAAGGTAAGGTGCAGACTGATGTTTTAATACACAGTTACAATTGTAAAGCAGTGCTGCCTCTGTGGACTTTTAGCTGATTTTACTGATGTAAATGTACATCAGTTAGAATAACAGGTGTAAGGTGTTATATACCCCATTTCCACCTGGTACAAACATGTGATCTGTACCTTGATGCATTATCTGGATAATGACATCCGATCTATGGGTCTTTAAATTTACACCTGGTATTAAAATGCATTCTCGTTTTCTCAATTGTGTCCATATTGTGATTGGATCTTAATATGCAAACTAGGTAGGCGGAACTGGCAGACATGTTGAGTCTTAGGTCATGGGAAGCAATGCCATTGATGGGTGTCATTCATTTTTTTCAAGTGAAGACTTTTAGCTACTGCTACTACTTGTAGCTTTTGCAGGGCTTCCTTTAGATGGCAGGAAGAGGCAGAGCTAGGTGACCTTTCAACTTGCTGGGTGGATGTTTTTCTTATGAATGTGGTTACACTGTACAGATTGCATTTAAACCTGTTGAGATCTGATTGCAGTGTGAGCCAGACCACCTCCAAATGTGGTCTGACTGATCCAATCACATTCCGATCCCAATGTGTTCTGAGTGCATATACACCTTGCATTTTTCCGTATCCAGATACAGATCACATGTTAATACTAAGTGTAAATGGGGCCTAAGTATAATCACCTGTTTTTAGTGTTTCTTGAGTTTTTCTAGAGCTTTTGGTAACCATCTGTCAGTCCAACAGTATGTAAAGTTATTCTAATGGCCTCTACACTTTTGTCAATAACAAGATATTGTCTGGTTTTAATTAGTCTACATATTAAAAAATAAACTAAGACAATAACAAAAAAGTTTACAATAAATAAATCTATTTATTCTAGAGATGATGGTGTTGTATTAAAAAAAATAACTTGTCAATCAAAAAAAATATTTTTATGGTTCTCTCCACATTTTTGCATTTGTAATAATAATATTATCCTTTATTTTATTGGTGTCAACTAATCTGTGCATCTTTGAAAGATACCAAATAGTAATTCCAGGTCCAGTTCCTCAAATGTGAGGATGTACGTCTTTCTGTTATTTTCTTTGTAAATGTAATACCTTTTGTCATTTTTGACCTCATATTGACTCAAAGTCCAACAGAAATTAAATTGCATGTTTTTAGTCTATTACAGCATACATACTGTATGTGCTTTGTAAATCACTTGTCCTGGTTTGTCCACTGAGGTAAAATGAGAAATCAAAGGGATAAATTTATATTTTTTACTTTCATGATGCTACCCCCTGTCTAAATGGCTACACTTAAGTATCATTTTTATCTAAAGCGCCTTACATTTTGCCTCTCATCCACCCATTCATACAGACTCACACCAAGTGCACCGATGCAAGATGCTGGTCTGGCCTGCAAAAGAAATGATTTGATATGAAGTTGATAAAAATATTATGTATATGTTACAGGTTTCAAAACTGAAGGAGCAGTTGGAGATGACAGTACAGAAGCTAAACGAAAGCAGAGAGGTGTTAAAAACAAATGAGAATGGTGAGAAATCTTGTCTCACTTATTTCAATGATCAATGGACTGACTATAGTTATGTTAGAGGACCCACTGGAGACTGCTGCTCATATCCTCACAACTGTTGAAACTCATACTCATATCCATCTTAGCAAAATAACAACTGTAGCCATTTACCCAGATGACAGCAATACCTTTTTAAAATTACATTTTAAAAATGTGTACCAAAAGAAAAAAAAGTGGTATCTATCCATGTGGATTGTTTTAGGTTCATTTATTTATTTTTGTTTTAGATATCTGAAATTTCAGCCTCAAATTGTGTATGTATGTACATATGCGTATGTCCACACATGTATTTAAGGTGAGCGCAGAGTAACTTTCCTTCTTCAGCAGATGAATGGGAAAACAAACTGTACATGCATCATTCTGTACAGTGAAGCTCAAACATCACAGTGAAGAACAGCAAATCACATTTACATTTTTTAGTGAAGGGGGACATTAATAGTTACATTAACAGATGGACAAGATGAAATGGTCTAAAATGAGCAAAGTTATGATTTAGATCAGAAAATATCTGATCAAAGAATCAGTAAAGAAGACTTCAAGGTCTCATGAAATGGGCACTTGCCTCTTGATGACCACATACTGCACTGGTGTGTGTAACTAAAAAGTTCTAACAATAAAGTGTCACCTTATATGCTGCCCCATAACTAATAGTGTATTGGTTTACACATTGACTCCTCACTGACCCATTTCAGCAGGAAATAAATCACATTACAGAAGTAATGATACCATTTCATAGGACCTTTAAGGGCAACACACTGGTGCCATATGACTGGCTTGTACTCTGTACAGCCATACCCATTGTTTTCTATGTAAGCTTGCACATCAGTGCTTCAGGATAAATCACTGTCCATTTCCCTGTGTCAATGCTCATCAGTACACCAGTAAAGCAGCAGTTTTAGAACTTTGACTCCCTGCACTAACACATCTACTGTCTACTGTACCCTCACTACTACCTCTGTTTATACAGCCAAGTGTTCTGCACTTTAGAATCTGACCAAGCATTCATAATATACCTTCTAATGAGTTGTTTAGGACACATTTCAGTCACACATTTAGTTTTAATAGGTATTTAGGCTGGGTGCCTTAACACCAATACAGTTAAGGTGAATGGAATTTAGTTTGTGATGTCACAACTTTGAAAAAGTATATTTACTTTCAGTGTTCCTTCCTTCTTGGATTTAAATGTCTGTTTGAATTGAGGTGAATTGCATTCTTTGATTCCTACACTCTAGAAGTATTATGATAAAAGTACCTTGTCAGTTTTTGACAGTTTTCTCATTTGCTATTATATTTTTCTTTTATCGTAGTTATAAGTTGGCTCAACAAGCAGCTAAATGAAAAGCAGCTGTCCAGAAAGCCACAGTCTTCTGAATGTTTGGAGAATCCTTCAGGTTTATCTACAACAAAAGGACTGAGGGTAGGAGAGATCTCCTGGCTATGCTTACACCCATATTAATCCAAACTTAATCATTAGCTCTTTGTTGACTTTATCCTTCCCACTTACACACTATTGTAAACATGATCAGTATCATTATATTTTACGTCAAATATAGAATACAACTGTCTACAACTTAGGCTAGGTGAATTTATTAATTCACAGTGTTTATGGGTAATATTATAACCACATGCCTCACTCAAAAGCAAGATATTACTTATAATTTTACACCTTTCACCAACTATTTACAGTGATGCTGGTTAAAGATGTCAGTGTGTTTTTCCAGGCACAGTTTTATCCTCAGATGGGCAAACCTGCTGTGTCCCCTGTAGCAGCTGCTGATGTCACTGCTGCTGATCAGCGAGCAGTGCAACCAGCCAACAGACAGATGTGAGTTTGGATAATTACTTTCGCCCAACAACTATGTTATTTCTTTCCACAGTATATACTGATGAAGCACATTGATTAAAGTGGACTTTGCATCTGACTCTGTTTACATTATCTTATGATAAAATCTTTAAATAAGAATTTTGTTTCAAATTTTCTCTGCTTTCCTTTTGATCACATTTGTCCTGTCTGTGGGGGGATTTCATTTTATTACAGTACTGTTAGGCTGTAAGAAAGATGACTGGAAGACATGTTTCATTTTCACTCTGTTTTTCAATGGTAACACAAATCATGCTCATGTGTTTTCCTCTTATCCTCAGTGGAGACTCTGCAGTTCTGGATTCTAAGTACTTTGAGAGGAGAGATGATAGCATCCCAATCTATGGTCTGTCATCTAATCTGCTTCACAGAGGTACAGCTACATTGACTTAAAGCTTCAAAATATTCAGCATAAACAGAAAAAACTGGTTTCATTTGACCACTTTAGCAGAGAATGTCATGTCCACAATGTAACTACTGCAAGGTGTAGTGTGTGAGCATAGGCTAAGATATAAGAAACCCACTTTTTTTGGTCATGTGTACACATACTACCATGTATACACAAACACTACTAGTCAAAAGTTGTAGAATACCCCCATTTTTCCAGATTTTATTTAAATATAAGCAGTTCAAATGCAGTGAATAACTTTAAATGGTACAAAGGTAAGCACTAAACTGCCAGAGGTACAAAAAAAAACGTTTAGGTTAAAACTTAAAAAATCTGTGTAGCTCTCCAACAGCTTATACTATGTCCATGTTGCTGTAAACTGACTTTAGACTAAAATGATGGGCTATTTAGGTTTGGTTTTTCAAGGTAGCTACCAAAAAGGTTTGCCTGTTTTGAGTAACACTTATAATACCCTACTAATAATCAAAGGAGCTGTCCAACTTAGCAGTAGGTCTATTCATATTGACTATACTGTATTTTAAGTAACTGGCCCCAGACAACACTTTCAAAGGAAAAGGGAATAACAGTTTACTAAATACTTTTTCAGTGTTTAAATATTTACCCTAAAAGTTGAAATTAAACAAAAACACAAATAATACAAATTTAACCCCTTTAAAATAAACAAATAGTAACCTTTGAAATTATATTCAATTACCTTTACAGAAATTAGCAAATCAATTAATTACCTAAAATATGCACAACTTAATTGGCTCCCATAAAAATATTAGACAAAATGTAACAACATTTTGCAAACAAATTTTATCAGATTTCTGAGGCAAAATCCCTATTTCTTACCCCTCTACCACTATCGCATACTCAGATTAAAGTTTTTAACTGGACTCTAAGCACCACTTTGGGCTCACACACGCATAAACACAAAAACAGAAAAAGTTGTAGGCCTGTATGTCGCTCGTGTGCAGTGCATCCAATAGAATCCTTTTCGTCAACAGAGCAAAGGCACACAGACTCGCAGTTTAGCGTCAGTCCTGGAGCAACTATTTTTCTTCAATATTAGTTAGAACTTGGTTGCCATTTATTTTAACTACTTATTCAACTATTTAACATCCTACCTTATTTATGACTAAATTCTCTTAATCTCCATTTTTGTCTTTCTTTATTAAACTACATTACTTTCAGTTTCAATTCTTCTCTTCTTTTTCAGTCTTCTTAAGGAACTAAATTATTTTAACCCTTCAATGTTTTTTTTTTTATCAGGGCTAGATATGTAAAATTTCAGATTTATAACATTTCAGGGATCAAGTAAGGGGTTAACAACTTACAGCTTTTCTGCAGCAATGGAAGTAAATTAAGCCTTGAAACTTGTTGCAAACAGTTCCTACAGGTGTCCAAACTTCAGTTGCTTACTTCCAAACCCTCTGTCTGTATAAAAGCTTGGAGGGGGAAGCGTGATAGTCTGGGGCTCTTTTGCTGGATCCCTACGCCTAGTTGGTCAGGGTCAGCAAGATAATAATTAAAACATACAGTACAGGCCAAAAGTTTGGACACACCTTCTCATTCAATGTGTTTTCTTTATTTTCATGACTATTTACATTGTAGATTCTCACTGAAGGCATCAAAACTATGAATGAACACATGTGGAGTTATGTACTTAACAAAAAAAGGTGAAATAACTGAAAACATGTTTTATATTCTAGTTTCTTCAAAATAGCCACCCTTTGCTCTGATTGCTGCTTTGCACACTCTTGGCATTCTCTCGATGAGCTTCAAGAGGTAGTCACCTGAAATGGTTTTCACTTCATAGGTGTGCCTTATCAGGGTTAATTAGTGGAATTTCCACTAATTTCCCATTTAATTTTTTTATCAATGGGGTTGGGACCATCAGTTGTGTTGTGCAGAAGTCAGGTTGCTACACAGCCGACAGCCCTATTGGACAACTGTTAAAATTCATATTATGGCAAGAACCAATCAGCTAACTAAAGAAAAACGAGTGGCCATCATTACTTTAAAAAATGAAGGTCAGTCAGTCCGGAAAATTGCAAAAACTTTAAATGTGTCCCCAAGTGGAGTCGCAAAAACCATCAAGCGCTACAACGAAACTGGCACACATGAGGACCGACCCAGGAAAGGAAGACCAAGAGTCACCTCTGCTTCTGAGGACAAGTTCATCCGAGTCACCAGCCTCAGAAATTGCAAGTTAACAGCAGCTCAGATCAGAGACCAGATGAATGCCACACAGAGTACTAGCAGCAGACCCATCTCTAGAACAACTGTTAAGAGGAGACTGCGTGAATCAGGCCTTCATGGTCAAATAGCTGCTAGGAAACCACTGCTAAGGAGAGGCAACAAGCAGAAGAGATTTGTTTGGGCCAAGAAACGCAAGGAATGGACATTAGACCAGTGGAAATCTGTGCTTTGGTCTGATGAGTCCAAATTTGAGATCTTTGGTTCCAACCGCCATGTCTTTGTGAGACGTAGAAAAGGTGAACGGATGGATTCCACATGCCTGATTCCCACTGTGAAGCATGGAGGAGGAGGTGTGATGGTGTGGGGGTGTTTTGCTGGTGACACTGTTGGGGATTTATTCAAAATTAAAGGCACACTGAACCAGCATGGCTATCACAACATCCTGCAGCGACATGCCATCCCATCCGGTTTGCGTTTAGTTGGACGATCATTTATTTTTCAACAGGACAATGACCCCAAACACACCTCCAGGCTGTGTAAGGGCTATTTGACCAAGAAGGAGAGTGATGGAGTGCTGCGGCAGATGACCTGGCCTCCACAGTCACCCGACCTGAACCCAATCGAGATGGTTTGGGGTGAGCTGGACTGCAGAGGGAAGGCAAAGGGTCCAACAAGTGCTAAACACCTCTGGGAACTCCTTCAAGACTGTTGGAAAACCATTTCAGGTGACTACCTCTTGAAGCTCATCAAGAGAATGCCAAGAGTGTGAAAAGCAGTGATCAGAGCAAAGGGTGGCTATTTTGAAGAAACTAGAATATAAAACATGTTTTCAGTTATTGTCAGAACAAGACAGTAGAATTCAAATCATGGAATGGCCAGAAGAGTCATCGAGCTAGTTTGGGATGAACTACACAAAAGGGTGAAAACAATGTAATCTGCAAGTGCAACATATTTGTGGGAACTTCTGCAACAGTGTTGGGAAGAACTGCCCAAACAATATTTGATTTTAATTGTAGAAAGAATACCATGAGTGTGACTATTTGTAAAATTAAGGCACATTTGCACTGTAAGAAAAACTGCTTTCTAAATACAGAGCATGTAAAGGGGGAAAAAAATTAAAAAAGGAAGCAGCATATTGAGTCGGTAATAAATAAACCTGCAGTAATCAGGTTATTACAGTCCATGTAAACAAATATAAATTAGACAGTGGGTATCATGATTAACAAGCAACAGATCCACGAGTTGTAGTTTGTAGTGTAATGCAGTAGTGTAATTTGCATCACATGTTCAAAAGGAAGTCTATATGAAAACAAAACAATCAAAATACTAAAAAATCTTTAGATTTTTTGATCTTTTTGATTGATGACAGTTTGGATGAGAGTGAGGATAATGTGATAGATGTTTCCCTTTTTGCCTTTTCAGATTTCCCTCAACGAACCAAGCCCTCAGTAGCCTCTGCTTACTTCTCTGCTTGAAGCAGAAGCAGCCAAATGTAATGACCAGCATACAGATTGAGCTTCATTTCAGCTTCAAGTGGATGAAGGAGCATTAAAACCTCACCATCTACTTTGCATCTCTAGTACAAAACTGTTACTGACCTGCTGTGTTAAATGAAGTAGCTAATGTTGCTATCTTAATTCACTCTACACATCTGTCTTTTAATTTGTGGTACAAGTAAATGTTGTTATGGTGGATTCCAGTGATCATGGAGTATATATTAATGTCTTCAAATTAAATGTATTTTTTCCTAATACAGTATATTAGGTTTGCCATTCTCAAGTGCTGATATTGTGTTTTGTTTTTCTGTTGTATTTCAGTGTGTATTCAATGTGTAGTCTTTAATAAACAGCTTTTCAATCATCATTGGTGTATCATTTACAGTACTAATGTCAGGGTATCTACTGGTCTTACATTTGTTTTTAATTTATTTATCTCACTTTAAGTTTTCATCAAATATAAATGTGTAAAATGGAGATATTGCTGCTGATCAATGTTTCTCAAATTTACTTTTACATTCTAGACTCATCTAAGGCTAAAATTTTAAAGAAGTGTTAGCAATGTGAACTCTGATTGGTCAGACTGCTGTCTGCACATCAGTTGACTTGACACTGCTTACATATCTTTTAAATAGAAGAGTTCTCTTGCAGGAAATACTAAATTGTGAGATTGAATATGATAGACAAACACATAGGTAAATGGAATAAGTATCCTTTCAAATCATTTTTAGATTTAATTTTGCTATTCCATTTTAAAATTCAATTAAATTCATAAGTTGTCAGAATTTAAATGCTAATTTAACTTATAGTAGCATCATAGATGCATCAATTCATTGATGGATTACAATTTGACAGAAAAAGTATATAATTACTCCCATGGCACACTCCAAACTATAGAAAATGATGCTTTGAGAATATCAAGAAAATCTTATGTATGATCTGATAAAAATCGAGGCATTGTCAGCCATGTCTGCACCTGGCAGGCATCTCAGTGGAAGAAGTTTACATCACAGATTGACACAACAGTTTATTTTACATGTGGTCTGAAATATATTGTAAGGACATTAGCATTTCTTACATACATTAGAGACTTGTTTGATCAGTGACAAACACTCACGGTTCCCTCTAAATAGCATTGTGTGTATATCTTAGCTCTGTTTGGGGTGGGGGCGGGGTTCAGGATGAGGCCAGGGGCAAATGGGGTGGAGAGCTGGGTCAAAACTGCTCAGGTTCAAAAAATGGCAGGGATGGAACGGTTGGAGGGGGTGGTGGGAGATGAAGGGGGGGCCATGGTGCTGCCTTGGGGGGCCAGTAAAGGGGGGGCCACCAGCATGGGGAGGGGGTCCTCTGCCGCCAGCATGGGGAGGGGGTCCTCTGCCGCCAGCATGGGGAGGGGGTCCTCCGCCGCCAGCATGGGGAGGGGGGCCAGGAAGATGCGGAGGGCCTACATGATATGGGGGCCTACATACAGGCTCCTGCTCACCAGGGCCGAGGGTAGTAGAGTTCTATTGAGAACAGAGCCAGCAGAGAGTAAGTTAGTGTTTTTTCTGCACAGTATAACTGTATAGTTGTATGCAAAAGTTTGGGCACCCCTTGACAAATAACATATTTTGGTGATTTTTTTTATTGAAAATATTTAAAGACAGCCTCTCTAGGATATGGAAAAAAATATTTTCAATAAACATTAATGCATAGTTACTTTTATGTCATAAATTGAACCAAAAAATAAAAAACTTAAAAATAAAAAAATACATTTCACACTGGAAATTGCAAGCTGACAATGCTTTGCTATCTTCTTGTAGCCTTATGACATAAAAGGGAGACTGGGGACGGTTGCATCAAGTCTTCCTCTAATCAGAAAAATGCTAGAGTGATGACACATACTGTACATGCTTAGACCCTCCCCCCACCAGGAAGACAGGAAGATAAATGCTGCTGCATTTATTGAAAAAAAAGTGTTTTGGAGGTATGAAAGTCACTTTTTTCCATGAACTGTATTTTTCCAATTGACATGGTTAGCATGTGTCAGAAATCGCATTCTATGCACTACATACCCAATATGTGTACTATCATTCAACATATTTTTGTGTGAATAAACAGTAGTATGTATCTTTTTAGACGCACTTATCATGTCACTTCCTGAGAACCTCCTTGCTGGTTGAAGATATGTAACCATGGTAGCCCATGCCAACCATAAAGTCTGAACTAAAAAAGAAAAATATATTATGCCTAGCAAAGTACGCAGCCAGTGTCAGTGTGCCTAGCTAGCACATGATACCCTGCGTGCACAATTATTAGGCAAGTTGTATTTTTGAGGATTCATTTTGTTATTGTACAACTACAGTGCTCTTGGTCAATCCAAAATGTTAACAAACCCTCAAACCTGAACATTTAAGTAGTAAAAGTGAAGTTTTGGCTTTCTTAAGAGAATATCTATATGTACACCATTATTAGGCAACGATCAGTGTGCAGAATTATTATGCAACTAAATGAAAAACAAAGATTTTCCCATCTCACTTGTTTATTTTCACCTGTTAAAGAGAGAATAATAAACAAACTCCAAATTTACAAATAAACATTTCTGAAATTTCAAAAAAAAAACAAAAACCTCAGTGACCAATATAGCCACCCTTCTTTTCGATAACAGTCACAAGCCTTCCATTCACGGAGTCAGTCAGTTTCTTGATCTGGTCAGAATCAACTTTTTGTGCAGCCGCAACCACAACCCTTCCAGACACTGTTCAGAGAGGTGTACTGTTTACCTTCACTGTAAATTTCCTGCTTAAGAAGGGCCCAAAAGTTCTCAATAGGGTTTAAGTCAGGTGAAGAAGGGGGCCATGTCATTAGTTTTTCATCTTTAAGGCCTTTACTGGCCAGCCACGCAGTGGAGTACTTTGATGCATGTGATGGAGCGTTGTCTTGCATAAAAATCAAAGTCTTCTTGAAAGATGCAGACTTTTTCCTGTACCACTGCTTGAAGAAAGTGTCTTCTAAAAATTGGCAGTAGGTCTGAGAGTTGATTTTGAGTCCATTTTCAACCCGAAAAGGTCCAACTAGCTCATCTTTAATAATACCTGCCCGTACCAGTACCTCACCTCCACCTTGCTGGCGTCTGAGTCGAAGTGGAGCTCTGTGTCCGTTACTGATCCAACCCAAGCCCATCCATCTGGTCCGTCAAGAGTCACTCTCATCTCATTAATCCACAAAACCTTTGAAAAATCTGTCTTCAGATATTTCTTGGCCCATTCTTGATGTTTCAACTTATGTGTCTTGTTCAGAGGTGGTCGGGTTTCAGCCTTTCTTACCTTGGCCATGTCTCTGAGAACTGAACACCTTGTACTCCTTGACACTCCAGGTAGGCTGCAGTTGTGGAATATGGCAGCACTGGAGGATAATGGGTTCCTGGTAGCTTCATGTTTGATTATTCTCAAATCTTTGGCGGTTAATTTGCGCCTTTTCTTCTCGACACGTTTCTTGCAACCCTGTTGACTATTTGCAACAAAATGTTTGATGGTTCTGTGATCACGCCCCAATATCTTCAATATTTCAAGAGTGCTGCATCCCTCTGACAGACTTTTTACAAGTTTTGACTTTTCAGAGTCAGTTAAATCTCTTTTTTGGCCCATTTTTCCTGAGGAGAAGAATCTGCCTAATAATTATGCACACCTTGATATAGGGTGTTGATCTCCTTAGACCACACCGTCCCTTGTTACACAAATACACATCACCTGATATGCATTAAATCCAATAAGCATTGAAGTTTATACAGCTTGGAGTTGGAAATTATGGATGAAATGATGATATGGTCAAAATAATCACTTGCCTAATAATTGTGCACACAGTGTATTCTGTCATGGATGATGGCAGAATCAAGATCAGGATCAAGAGTTGTTGCAACTGTCCCCAAGCTAAGCAGCCATATCAAAACAGACCACACAACAGTATTTTTCAACATACACAAGTCATTGTGGGATACATAAAATAATAGTTCACCCAAATACAAATTTGTATTGCTTTTTTCAACATACACAAGTCATTGGGCCTAGTGAAATGCAAACAATAGTTTCAGAAGTAGAAGCCAGAAAAGGCAGGTTTTCTGGTTTTCATGTCATTGGCACAACCATTTGGAGACCGATGGATTTCAACATCTTAGCTATTAATTTTATAATTAGTAAATAGTGTATTATTAGCATTTTCACACTTTTAAATGTTGTATATCTAGGCCCAATCATTTTTTAAATAATTGTGACTCTAAAATACTGTTTACATTGAATAAATAGCGACTATATCATTTTTTAAGACAGTGGGACGTTTATGATCTGTGCGTACGCATAATCTAAGGCAGTTCTAAATTTGTTTGCAGAGTAAGAACAAACACAGGTGAGAACATATTTATGAATCTTAAAACATTTGTACGCATGGTTTAAGCACAGATTTGTGCGTACACACTGTTTGCAAATGAGGCCCATTGTGAGGTAAATATAAGGATAGTTCACCCAATACAATTTTTTTTAAAGATTACGTTATAATGTATACATTTATACATGCACAAGTCATTGTGATGTAAATAATCATTGGAGTTAATAACGTAATAACCCGATCATTTAATTTTTTTATATTAACGTAAATCTGTGTGCCTTTCAGAAAACCCAAGGTCACAGTTCACATTCACTCGAGTGTGACAAAAATCTGTTTTTAAAATAGTTGCAGTTTTGTACAATAAATACATGTTTAATAAAAGTTTGTTGCATTGCAAATTGTTCCATTCTTCCTGTCTAACACTGAAATATGGAGAAATTGAATAGCATCTGTAAAATCTGCATGTTGACTCAACGTAGGCCTATGTTCTACACATAAACAAACAAAACTCAATAACTGTTATTTGATAAATATTAAATAAATAAATAAATAATACTATAATATTATTGTAAAACAATACATATTTTCAGAATACTGTGCTCATTGAGACAAAAAGCAAAAGTTAATTAGTGAAATTTAATGTATTTTTAACATGTTGCAACTGAGAGTGTTGCAACTGTCCCCGGGGTCGGGGTCGGGATCAGTTTGCAATATCTGACTTCTTCCATTCAAAAATAAATATTGTGAACAATATGTCATATGTAATCATCTTTAAATAGTATGGGTAATTAGCAGACAGATGTAATAATTTAATATATAAAAATTTGGTTGGTCTAGTCCAAATAGTCTAGACTGAGAGGCTGCAAGTAACTGAGAGAAATGCAAAGTGTTGCAACTGTCCACAGTCTCCCCTAACTATGCATTAATGTTTGCTGAAAATATTTAGTTTTTTCCCATATCCTAGAGAGACTGTGTTTACATCTTTTTAATTAAAAAATCACCAAAATATGTTTTTTGTCAAGGGGTGCCCAAACTTTTGCATATAACTGTATATAACTGCTGATTTTCCAAGGCATTTCCTACTGGAGTTTTGGAAAGACAACTAAGACATAAAGTAGATTAGGTGCATAAACAGTATGTGTTTAGAATGTGGACTTACCGATGGGGGATAGAATTCACACTCAACAGACCCAAGTCCCATTGTACTGGAATAACATGAACGGCAGAGAGCATGATGCTTCAGAAAGAGGAGAGAGAGATGATGAGAGCATGTAGGAAACCAACAGCGAATGACCAAAATATGCAACATCACACTCACAACTGTACTGATACCACACTGCCTAGCCCTTACCTAGGATGGCAAAGTCATGACCCACCCTACTCTGCCTCTGATTGGCTTGTACTCATTGCCTTCATTGGTTGTAGAGGTAGAGTAGGGCAGGTCATGACTTCGTCACATGATAACAGGTTGTTGTATAATGAGGGAGATGGTAACTCCTGTCTCTGTTCAAAGATGGTGTCCTCCTTGATCTTTCTCCAGCTGTCCACTGACTCCTGATCGATGTCCTTTGACCTCTTCCCAATGGAGAAGATGGCCTTGTATTCACAGACAGCTGATGTGTGTGTCTGGTGTTCATTCAGTATCTTTATTTAATCTGATTCAATTAACATCAATTGAAACCATGTAAAATGGTTTCTGGTGAGTTTGCATTTTAACATTCTTCCCTAAACAAATGTTATAAACACCTAAGCAACTGACATGTCCAGGTTCCATCAGACAGGTATTCAGGACAGTGATTCATGTATAATGTCCTGGTTCAGGGCTAGAGACTGCCAAGAAAAACAATGTGTACAGGTGTGTGTGAGCTGCATGTAAACCGCTAAGAGTATTCAGTCTTTTTCCACATTTTGTTGTGTGACTTATATGAACTCCCTGTAATTTGAAAGGGATGTTGTACTGCCAATCCCACTGAAAATCAACACACAACTCTGCTGCTCTTCGTGGTAAGTGTGGTGATATTCTATATTCTATTTTTCTTACTGTCAAAAAATCCCTTGTGCAGAGCCAAACCAACAATGTATTTATGCTACTAGCACTAGTATTGCTTATACCAAAGCCTGACATATCTTATTCCTCTGTGTCATAGAGCTTAATTAAAAGCATAATGCATCCTGCATTTTCCACATTTTTGTACCTCTGTAAATTGTGTACTCTGTTCATATGTCACACGGCAGAATATTCTTGATTTGTTTGTTTTTGCATGCATATTTATTAGTTGCTGTGCTTGAATTATTTTGGATTATTTGGCTTTAACTATATTTTAGATTATTTGGGTTTAATTGGCTTTGGGATTGTTTTGAACTGTCTTCTGATTGTACAGTTTTGTTGTGTGTTATATTACTGTTGTATTGCTGTAGTGTACCGCCTACCGGACTAAAAGCGCAATAGATTGGACAATTAACCTGATTGAGCAATAGGATTGACAGCTGGAACAGCCAATCCTCAGTTAGGGGCAGGTCACCATGGAACCATTCAGCAACCAGGAAGTGGAGCTGCAGGTGGGAGGAGGGTGTTTGTAAGGCTGGGACAAAGACTGTATATAAATATGGACAAGGCGTCTCCACCTTCTACCGCTATGCAAAAGTGAAGCCAATATCTTGTTTTCTTTCAACATTCACATTGGTATCTCACTATGGGACACGCTCCCTGTGCTGTCCCCAGAAGCTATTTTACACTATGCCAGTCTTGACCGGCAGGCAGATGTGATGTCTGCTCCCAAGAGGAGGGACTACCCCCTGCTATAAAAGCCTGACGTAACGTCCTCCCTTGAGTCTTAAACCTCTTCTCGCTCCCAGAAGTAACCTCTCAGATGGCAGCCAGTGTACTTTACAGGCTAGCTAACTATTCACAGAGCGAGCTAACAACTTAGTCGCTGAACACTACCTGCTAGCTATCTGAGGTTAGCAGCTGGGCTGTCGCCAAACAGTAGCTGCTAAAGCTAGCCACCATACTAGTTGCTTACCGCTTCTCATAACCAAACCGAGCAAACTAACGACAGAGCCTGAACCTTCCCTCACCATGGACAAGGTCAAGCCACCTGCCAAGGCATGTGTATGCTGTGACAAAATTGCTGGAGCAGACACCCATTCTGCATGTGCTGTGTGTCTAGGGCTGCAACATGCCCAGGATGTGCTAGCATCCCTGGCTACCTGTGAGTATTGCAAACGTCTCTCCATCAAGACTGGTGCTCCTGTTGGGCCTTTTACTAAGTTCACAACGGCACCGAGGCTGCCATTGCAACCCTGAGGGAGGGGGGAATGCGCTTGGCAACATACATAGACAACTGGCTTTGGCAGCACAGTCACCCCAGCAAATTTAGGCACACACTAGACTGCTCACATCACATCTGGCCGCCCTGAGTTTCACAATAAACTGGGAAAAGAGTGTTTTGATTCCTACTTAAAACATCACATTCATAGACCTGTCTCTAGATTCAGCCGCATTCAGAGGACGTCTGTCAGTGGAGAGGGTGGAAACCTTTCGGGCTTGTCTGGCACTTTTTTGCAGGGGGGCGATTCTAAAGTTCAGAGTATGTCTCAGGCTGCTGGGGCTGATGGCATCAGTCATTCGACCAGGCTGCTTATACATGAGGCTGTTTCAGCAGTGGGTTGCGTCGCTCAATCTGAACCTGATGAGCCACCAGGTCTCAGTCTCCACACACAAGGGCAGAACAGTAAATGGCAGATGGAGCTCACAAATGCAGTTTTTTCACATAAACTGCATAGAACTTCAGGCTGTCTCCCTGGCACTGAAACATTTTCTGCCCTTTCTGAGAGGGCAACATGTTCTGGTCTGATTGGACAATAGGGCTGCATTCACGTTGTTGGTATTTATAGAGTGAGAGCGCCTCATACGGGAGCACCACTTGTTAGTGGTGCGTTGATTGTAAGCTGGTTATTAGCAGTCATTAATAATTATCAGATAATTATTAATTAATAAAAATTAAATTATTCATATGAGTTAATAATATGGAGCACCACCCAGAAACTGGGACCAATAACCAAACAATAAGGTAGTCTCAAACAAGGTTCACTTGGGATGCTATTATCTGAGGGATATCAGCATCCACAAGTGAACAATGAAGGTATGAATTCGAGCTCTGACCCTCTTTCTCAATCAGCCACCTTTTACAATAAATAAGCACAATAATTACAAAAGACTTCTCTTTAAAGATATAACAGTGTTTATTAAACAATAGCAAAGTTAACAAGTTAGCAAATGCTTTGATCAATAAGACACTCCTAAAATCTAATACTACCTACGCAATAATACAGCTATATACAATGAAAACACATGCAAGCTGGAGTGTGCATGTGTGTGTGAGTGATCTCGTGAGATGACGTCACGCGATCTCAAGGAGATCCTGGAGGTCGGCGCCTCTGCATTCACCCAATTCAATGTATCAAACACGTGTCTGACGGTAGATAACGAGGGCAGAGCGGCGCTGTGTCCCACGTTATCTGACCATCAGATGTGTAAGAAAAGATGTGTGTATATGTATGTGTGTGTGTGGGTGTTAGTAGCAAGAGGAGAAGAAACACCGGCTCACAGCGAAATCCTACGATCGTGAGTGGAGAGCAGTGGTTGTTTGTCCACAGAGAGCGTGCGTGCAGACGGCAGTCTGTGACGCACGTTGTCTGATTTTTGATTGACAAACAACTTACTTTCTCATTCACGATGGCACAAACACAGCAGCAGTCCCGAGTGGGACAAAACACAAAACAGTCTAGCGTGGTTAACACAACTAAACAGGCAGCAAACTTTAAATACTCCTCCGAGTATAGCAGGGAAAAGGGACTCGGCGGTCCGTTAAATCAAACAACACATAGCAATTAGGCTTAAAGCTAAAAGCTAACAAACACACAATTCATTCTGTCTCTGTCCAGACATAGCCTTTTATGTGGTCACTTCATAAAGTGATACAGTGTGTGTTTCTTCCGTCCTGGTCCGGTTTGGATGCTGACGGGGCCATCTGCACTCTGTCGGCGGGGTTTTGACGGCAGCTGATCCTCGGCTGCGTGGCGAGGGGAACAGCGGAGTCGACTTAATTGAAGAAGAGCGGGACAGAGAAGTTATCCACGTCCTCGTGAAGAAATCCTTTTCTTCCTTCTGCAGGCAGTGAGAGCGCTGGGTTGCAGCAGCAGCAGTCTCTCTCTTGGATGTGGTGGTTGTGTTCGGTTGAACACAGGGAGAAGTTCAGCTCGTCCAGCGAGGGTTGAATCGTCGATAGGGAAAAAAGTCCACATGCACGGGGTTACCTCCTTTAGTAAGCTGGCTCATGGAGAAAGCAACGCTTCCTCCAGCGCTGTTACAGTGAAAAGGCGATGTTGAATTCGCGCAGCCGCTTCTTAAAGGGGTGGTGGCGTCACGGCTGTGTTGCCATGACTCTCGATGGTGTTTGTGGGTCTGCCAATCAGAGACCCGGGTTTGATCTCCCTGCCAAGTTCTCACCTAGGTGCGAACTTGACAAAGCATTATGGGAAGTGGAGTCTGTGAGCAGCATTTTGTTGCTGCCCCCCCTTGTTTCAGGGGACAAAGGACAAAGGAAGCCTCATGGTCAGGCTTCAGGTTTTACATGTAGGCCTGCCTTTGTCTGACCCCATGGTTGAGGCCCAACAACGTTTTCTGCACACGTTAGCACACAGACTAATATGGATCTGGAGCCTACTATCGCTGAGAGCCATGCGCATGCTGGGTATGTTGAACCTGGGGGCAGATTTACTGTCCAGAGGCAACCCTCGCTACAAGGATTGGAAACTCCACAGCGAGGTGGTGGCTCAGGTATGGAAGAAATACGGTTGGGCGGAGATAGATCTCTTTGCAGCAAATGAGAATGCTTAGCGTCCTCTGTTTTATTCCCTGACCGGTCAGAGTGCTCTGATGGGGCTGGACGCCTTAGCGCATAAATGGCCATATCTCCTCCTGTACACCTTTCCCGCATTAGAGATAATCACTCCTACTCTCGCCAGGGTGCGGGAGTGGGGTCTTGCTCTGATTCTAATAGCTCCTCACTGGCTGGGGAAACACTGGCTAGTGGAGATATTTCAGCTGCTGTGTGGCCAGCCGTGGCCTCTGCCCCTCCACAGGGATCTCCTGACGCAGGCACATGGAGAGGTCTTCCATCCTCATCCAGAACGCATGGCTCTATGGGGCTGGCCCATGAAAGGTTAAATTTGACCACCACTGGGCTTTCACAGAGTGTCATTGCAACTATTCAGAGCGCCAGAGCCTCCTCTACACATTGTGCATATGATGGCAAATGGCAAATGGCATGCGTTTGAGGATTGGTGTGTAAAAGCAGGGATGGTGACTTTCCAGAGCCCCCCTGTTATTCCGGCATTTTACAGGAGTTACTAGATAAAGACTTGGGATTCTCCACTGTTAAGGTAATTAGCTGCTATATTGATGATTCGCATAGGCTTTGGGGACAAAACGGCAGGTCAGCATCCTCTCGTTTGTCAGTTTATGAAAGGAGCGCAACGCCCCTGGCCTTAACTGCCCTATGGGATTTATCAAACGCTGCGCTGTCTTGCCCACCTTTTGAGCCATTGCAACAGGTAGAGCTTAAGATGCTCTCCTTTAAAACGGCTTTATTATTTGCGTTGGCTTCTGCAAAAGGCGTGAGCAACATCCATGCATTGTCAGTGAATCCATCATGTATGCAGTTTCTAATAGAGGATTCGAAGGTTTTACTAAAACCTAATACCATGTTTATGCCCAAGGTTTTTAACCCGGCATTATCATATCGCCCTATTGAGCTCCCGGCTTTCTATCCTCCTCCTTTCTCCACGCAAGAGCATGAACGGCTAAATGCTCTCTGTTTGAGTATTATGCACCTATGTTGATAAGACAGCTGGATTCAAGAAATCAGAGCAACTGTTTGTGTCATGGGCTACACCACATTTGGGACAATCCCCTTTAAAATAATTTAATTCCCTCAGCTTTCAAGGTATATTATCATGGTTAACTGTGTTAGTGTTGAACTATGTGGAGAAAAATAAATTGCTGTTTTTCCACTACTCTGCTCCAGTCTCTGTCCTTGGATTACTACACACTGCCTGTCGAACCTAAATTGAAACCTAGCTATTGAATTAAAGCTTTGAGAGTTCCCAGGCTCTTACAAACCTAGGTGACGTTGTCAGACAACGACTTACAGCAGTGATTTGGCTACAAATACATACTGCTCACTGGCACATCATATGTGCTATGTTACTGCTCATTTTGTTCCGCACATCATATGTGTCATACTATTGCTCTATTCATTACTGTTTTATATAATGTAATATCACTGTATCAAAAAAATGCTATTTTTTGACTTATGGTTCAATGTTAACTGTATTTCATTGTTATTTTGACTCACCTTCCTGCTGCCAGAAATACTCTAAGCACTAAATGTTGGTTAATCCACCGCTGCAAATAGTTACCAACAAAATCACTATTTCCTCCGGTTTGAGTGACATTTGTTAAAAACTACAGTGTCCAGCTGTTAAATTAAACTATAAATTAAACTTTATATTTGTGAGCTTGTCTTCAGTAGAAACCAATGGGCTTGGGGCTGAGTGCCAAAAACAACAGGGAAGTTAGACAGTATTGCATTTCAGACTCACACAGTTGGTTTTGGGCTTTTCCTAGGATTTGTTGACAATAAGAAAAATATAGAATAAAACCAGACTTATCCGTTAAGCTTATTGTTTTGATTCACCAGTCTTTGGCGTTGAAGCCACTCACACAAGCCTGTCTGAAGCAAACAGTGGTGAGACAAAGTAAAAGAGTGGCTACTAAGAGACCAAGCCACAGGGCCCTGACACATCAAGCCATCTTTAAATAACCAGAGTTAACCAGAGCTCACCCATCAAATCCTTTACATCGCCTCTCTTTTAAATTCAGTAAATAACACATCAAAGTGTGGCTATGAATTTTTTCTGAAGCTTCTGTATGTATGAGTTGCACTTACAGCTCTGTCAGGGCAGAGGGGTTTGCATGCCTCAGGAACTATTCTGGATCCCATTGGGCAATGAGTCTCCACAAGGGCAATCTCTGCATAGTACATCATCCCTTTCGTCATCATGTACTGAGAGAGGAGGAGAAAGAGAGAGTAAATCAGGGGAAGTTAAACAACTTCATGTGAGATTACTGCGCCATATGAATTCACAATTATAGATACAAACATTCATGCAGTGTTTGGTTGTTTTGGCTGTTTAAACAGTTGACCCATCACACACACTCTGATAATCACACAAAAGAGAAGAAACTTAGATGCCTTAGTGTGTGTGTGTTTGTGTGTGTGTGTGTGTGTGTGTGTGTGTGGTCCAGGTATTCCTCACATTGTGGGGACATAAATCTGTTTACATAGTCATGTTATGGGGACTCGCCTCGCTTATGGGGGCAAAAAGTAAGTCCCCATAACGTAAAATCATTCATTTTAGGGTGAAGACTTCGTTTAAAGTTAAGGTTAGTTTAGGGTTATGTTAAGGTTAGGGTAAGGGTTAGGGTTACGCATGTGGTGGTTATGGTTAAGGTTAGGATGAGTCTCCAGGAAATTAATGTAAGTCAATGTAATGTCCTCTGAAGTGATGGAAACACGACTGTGTGTGTGTGTGTGTGTGAGAGTGTGAGTGTTTGAGAAAGATTCTCTGTACCCCAGATTGTATCCGTCCCACTTCCTGCAGGATATAGTAATGCTGGTTGGTGGTATTCTGGTTGAATTTTTTCACAGCTTCATCAACAGACTTGATACCTTCAGGGCTGTTGAGTGGGATCAGCTTGGAACAGTCAGGGCAGATCCTCATCATCTCCATGTCAGTTTTTACTACAACCACACACACACACACACACACACGTACATAATGTCTGTGACTGGGCACAGATGTGAGGGCGGCCTGAGGAGCTACTGGACTCCTATTACAGAAAGGGAAAAGTGGATCAAGATCCTGTCTTCCAATCCAGGCAACGGCAGCAGATCTGGTGAGCACTTCTTCTAGTTGCCTATTGCTACATACTAACTTAAGCGATAAGTGGTAGTGATAATAGCAGTATTGTTACCAGCTGTAACATTAGTAACTATTGGGAAGGGACCAAGAAAAGACTGGCCACCACCACTTCTTTGACCTTATTGTAGCCCTGTATCTTGACACCTTAAGATCATGCAGATCCACGCCCCCCCCCCCCCCATGTTTTGGTTGTATGCGAGGACACACATGGGCTGTGGAACTTTGTCATAGGCTTTTTTCTCTTTGTTCCACCTGTTTATGGGCCCCTCAGAATACTTCTCAGCAGCATTGGTTGTCATGTTAAAACATTGTTATCCTTCCACTGTACCAGTACCTTTTCTCCCTGTGTAAGGACCTAAGAGCTTCCGTGAGGCATTTTTTGGAAATTTTTCACATCTGTGAAAGGGACATCATGCAGGCGGCACTGTCTCAGAGTTCCAAGACATCCATAACCTCATTTTGTCGTTTCATCAAGGAGTCTAAGTGAGGTGAAAAGGTTGTCATGTACAAAGTTACACCTTGGAGGAACTTGCACTTGTTCGGCTAGACCAAAGACTACACTTGGGCCCTGTCCTAGGCCAGTTTCAGGGAGATGTGTATGCACTCCGCAATAGGGCTCCATATGATACATGTACCCTGTAGGTCATGCAAGGCTCCACAATTTATACCCAAAGCAGATTGGTTTGCCCCTGATAAATTGCTTGTAACCATGCCTGCCATAATAAGATATCATGCTTTCGTCAACTGATAACCATTTTTTTCATTTGTGGCCTCTAAGTTATCCACCAGATGGACTGAGACCATTATCTCATCAAAGCAATTCCTTCTCATTGCATTTGAGGCTTCATTGTAGACATTAGGGTCATATGACCAAAACATGTGCCACCGTGGCACAGAACTGCCAGATGTGAGAAGAACCCCATAGAAAATCAGCAACTCATCCATATTCAGATCAAGTATCTTCCCTTTGGTTTGCATTGAATAGGTGTTTGGAATCTCAACAGTGAGCTCCCACAGAGTAAGAGGGTACATCAACAAGAACAAATCTACTGGATCAGGTTTAGTTTGCTTTATGCACTCTGCTGCAGTCGGGTCATAGTTTACAAAATCTGGACTCTTGGACGCAGCCAGTTGTTTTGATCTTTTAAAAACCCTGTCCCTGTTTTGCATATTTTGAAGACGTTTTCTGTTTTTTGTGGCATTCTTCAGGGCATCTCCTTTTTCAGCTTGTTGCTGTGGGAGACTCGCCAAGATATTGGAGTGGTGGTGAGTTTGCTTCAACACACTACTGCACTAGTGGGAGGTTTGAGGGTGGGGCACACAAATTGAGCATCTGCCTCATCCTCGAGTTCACTTCTGCATCGCCATTCAATAATCTATCTGAGCCATCACTATCACATTCACTTTCAATTGCTTCTTTTTCAAGTGTAGGAATGATGGTGATGCTGCACACAGCACTTGGGGGGTAATGTAAGTCTAGGAGGTCCAACACATCTGATAGTTTTAAACTGTGTAAAAAACAAAAACAAATGATAACTAGGATTAACAGCCAAACCTGTGTTTTCAATTGAAACACTGTGTTATACTATCGGTCACAATTGTGACTGTTAACAAATTTTCACCTCTTATGAGCAAAATATATGCAAGAGTATAATTCTCAAAATATATCAGACCCTGTATAGAATGTATGTTCAAAATATGATAGATCTGTTAATTAAGGTGTTTTACTTACTTCTTTTTGTAGAAGTCTCAGGAACACATCTTCTTCAAGAGGTGCAAGACAATCTATTTTTTTCATTTAAAAGTTGAATTTCTTGCCCAAAGCCAACAACAACACTTACAGCTTCCAGAAAACAACAACAACAAAAAAACACGCGGTCACAATTGTGAAAGGTGGAACCACAAGTATTCTAAGTAAACCTCAGTCATGGCTAAATGTACACCAGAACACTGCTCCACTCCAGTCACTGCTTACATTTGTCTAACTATGAAAGGGATGTATTGAAAATCTAGCTTTGGTTAGTGCCCCAGTATTATTCATTTTATATACAATATATGTACAGTACTAATATTATAATATTAGCTGATTTCTTATTACTGACAGGTGAGAAGAAGCAGTTACAGACATCATAGGGGATATCCACCCAGCCTACCACAACAATGTTTCTATTTAGCGGGTATTCACTAAGACTACAGATGTAAATGAGTCCAGCCACAGTTAATCTGATTTGCATCAAGTGCAGCTCAATATGATTGGATGCTGTTTAAGAAACATTTTGCAAATGTCTAAAAAGGCAAAGGCAAAGTAAGTGTTCTCTGCTGGTGATCACGGAACCTGCTGTGAGCTATTAAAAGTCAGGAAAAAGGCAAAAGGCCCCTGATGGACACTGGAAGGTCAAATCACATGAAAAAAAAGACTGTTGTATTGGGCTTATGGTCATTTTTTGTGTTGTGTTGTGGAGCTTCTCCCATTTTAGCTTCTCTGCATTGGCTCCCTGTGAAATCTAGAATAGAATTTAAAATCCTTCTCCTCACCTACAAAGCCTTTAATGGTCAGGCACCATCATATCTTAAAGAGCTCGTAATACCTTATTATCCCACTAGAACACTGCGCTCCCAGAATGCAGGCCTACTTGCGGTTCCTAGAGTCTCCAAAAGTAGAATGGGAGGCAGAGCCTTCAGCTATCATGCCCCTCTCCTGTGGAACCATCTTCCAGTTTTGAACCAGGCTTAAAACTTTCTTTTTTGATAAAGCTTATAAACTTAGCACAAAAAGTAAGGAAATTTGTGTTTGGTAAATTATTTCTTTGTTGTAACAATGCTTCTTGGCAATAAATCTTATACCGTTGGAAAGCCTGTTTATTTCCCTTTTAAATGGTGCCACATTTGTAAGGAACATGCATTTGTGGGATGAGCAGCAGAGCTGAGTATGTGGGTTGCGCCCATGAAAAATTTTTCAAATCTTCTCTGCCATTGCCAAACAGCTTATTTTGTTGTTGCTATTGACACGTGTTTTGAGTTTCTGGTACCCCCAGGTGCTGCCAGTCAGGTGCCTGATTGGCAGCATCTACGAGCATGGGCCCTGCTACAGTGGTCAGTAGGTGTCTGCTCCAAGAATCGGCATGCCACGTTTGACTGATCTGGATAGGGCCCGTGCGATAGGGCAACTTCAAGCTGGTGTTCCGCAAAACCAAGTTGCAGCATTATTTTGAGTGAGCCCTAGTACCATCTCCAAAGTGAAGGCCAAGTTCCATATAACGGGGGATGTCAGAGACAGGCCGCGAAGTGGGCGTCCCAAGAAGATGACACCCCAAGAAGACGACACCCCAAGAAGACCGTTTCCTCACCCTATCAGCACTTAGATACTGTCTTCTACAGGTTTGCAGGACGATATGGCCGACGGCTCTCTGCCCAGACAATCCGGAACAGACTGCATGCAGCCAATCTCTGGTCTCATAGGGCTGCCAGGAGGCCTGCCATGACTGCCCTTTAACGTTTGCGCTGGTCGACACCAGTGCACGTGTTACCGACGTAACATGTGCACTGGAACCTGAACATGTGGAGGAACGTTATGTTCAGCGATGAGTCCAGATTCTACCTATGGCAGTTGGATCGTGGGGTCAAAGCGTGGAGAAGATGCTGAGAATGCTATGCTGATTGCTGCACCGATAGAGTAACATCTTTGGGAGGCAGTGTGATGCTGTGGGGTGGCATCTCCCTTTACTGGAAAAACGAGGCTTGTCATCATTGGAGGCAATCTCAATGCAGAGAGATATCGAGATGAGATTCTGCAACCAGTGGAAATCCCATATCTCCACAGTCTGGGACCGAACTCCATCCTTCAAGATGACAACGCTCGCCCGCACAGAGCGGGGTTTATCAGAGACTACCTCCAATGGCAGAATAAGCTGTTTGGCAGAGAAAATTTGGCACATTTTTCATGGGCACAACCCACATATCCCACAAATGCATGTTCCTTACAAATGTGGCACCATTTAAAAGGGAAATAAACAGGCTTTCCAACGGTATAAGATTTATTGCCAAGAAGCATTGTTACAACAAAAAATTATCAACAAATTCCCTTACTTTTTGTGCTAAGTTTAGTTAGGGCCGGCCCAGGCTTGCCTTGGCCCCTAGTTATGCTGCTATAGGCCTAGACAGCCAGGGGACTTCCCATGATGCACTGAGCTCCTCTCTTCTCCTCCCCCTCTCCGTCTGTACACATTCATGTACCATTAATGCATGTTACTAACTTTGCTTCTTCCCCGGAGTTTTTGTGCTTTCTCGTCTCACAGGTTCCTATGGATCATGGTCGCGGAGGGCCTGGTTATGGATTGTGGGCTTCCATGGACTGTGCTGTTGTGGTCCTGTTTGATGCCCACACCTGCTATTATTACTATTATTAGTCATATTTCTATTATTATTATTGTTATTGTTATTTTTGTTGTTGTTGTGCTTCTCTGTGTCTCTCTCTCCCCTCTCACCTCCCCCTTTCTTTTTCTCTCAACCCAACTGGTCAAGGCAGATGGCCCACCTAGAGCCCGGTTCTGCTTGAGGTTTATTCCCTTTAAAGGGGAGTTTTTCCTTGCTGCTGTCGCCAAGTGCTTGCTCATGGGGGAATGTTGGGTCTCTGTAAATTAAAGAGTACAGTCTAGACCTGCTCTATGTAAAAAGTGCCCAGAGATAACTTCTGTTGTGATTTGGCGCAATATAAATAAAATTAACTTGACCTGACTTGACTGAAAAGCTGAATGAAGAGGTCCTGTAATGTGACCTTATATGTGTGTTTTCATTTGCTATAATATTCTTTACTGCTGTCACTGAAGTGTTTTTATTGTCCGAACTATCACTTGCAATGATAAATCAGGTGTAGTGACTACTAGTATGAATTAATAAATATCCCTTAATTTTGCACATCTGGCTAACAGTAGGGATAGCAGTGACAATGAGTGAAAAAAAGCTAGTTAGTAAGTACCATAACCATAGTTTATTTGCCATAACTTTAATGTCAGTTGGCTTGATTGTGCCGCCTGAAATGATAAAACTTACTTGATAGTATAAATGTAGTTCAGGTTATTACTGAACCTACCAGAGTTGCTCAAACATCATCTCTGCTACACTGGATTCTGGTTTCTCACCCAGATATTATTAAGAATTATTAAGTCAGGGGTGCTATCTGATTGTTTTAGTGCTCATTCTGTTATTTTCTGTGTTTGGAAGATTAAGATCCCCTGTCTTCCTTCAAGATACATAAGTGTGAGGCAGTGTAAAAACATAAATATTGATCCCTTAATTTAAGATGCGACAAACTGGGACAGGTTTCAACCTACACTTTATGTTGAAGATGCATGGAATTTTCTATTTAGTGATTTTATTATTGATAGTATAATTGTTAGTAATAGATAAACATGCCCCCAAGGAAAACAATGTAAGTTAAAGGTAGGCATTTACCACGGATTAGTTCAGATCTGATAAATCTTTTTAAACTTGGAGACAAGTTGCGGGCCAAAAATCGGACAATGAGGGACCCAGCTGGTCAGGAAACATACAACATACTAGGAATGCCAAGTCCAACTACTATAAACACTATCATCATACTCACTTAGACACACCCAACACCCTGTTGTTGTTCTTGTTTTTACCTTCATCTTTCATTACTATTTTTTCTCTTGATTATTACAAGTCTCTTTCTTTTTTTCCTATTTTACTCAGTACTATTGAGATCTTTATTTTATTTTGGCAGTTGTTGATTTATTATTAGTCTTGTGCAGATGATGCAGTGGTTATTATTGTATGTTATTATATTAATTATATTATTATATTAATTGTTTTGTGTTATTTGTTTAATTCTTATTCTTCTTATTTATTTATATATTAAATTGTTAATTTTCATGTTTTTTTGTGTCAGAGGACCCCCTTGAAAACAAAATGGTGCATATCAAGGGGCTTATCCTCAAATTAAAATTTCAAATAACTTTCAAATAATTTAACCATACCACAGTTGCCATATCCAAATATATGAATGAATCACTGTAAAAATGTTGACACTGGATGTAAAAAACAAAACAACAAAAAACACCAAGGTCCAAGGTTTTTGCTAAATTGTCCAATATCAATGTTCTGTCTGGCAATAAGGTTGAGTACATAACAGGGAAGAAGCCCACCTTGTCGCGTGTCACACTCATATTTGGTGACTTTGGCATCATCACTTTTCACAGTCATCATAACGGTGCAGTTGGCCATCACCGCCTACAAAGAAAAAGAGACATAGATGACATTTTACTGTAAAAATTTCACATCTCTATTAAAGAAAAGATGACAGAATCAGTGTGTTCACCTGTATCTGCAAGTTGTTTACCTGTACAACATTACATGAATGCACCATTCTGGTTGGCCTTTCAAATTAATTTGCAATTTCATGCATTACCACACAACTATGTCTGTGCATTCTTCTTCCTGGCTCTAGATGAATGTAATGCAGGGCTAAAAAAGGGGAACTGGATCAAACACCTGATGATGAGCATTTACCCGTTCAACCTCTTCACGGATCTCACAGTCCTCAAAGTGTTTGGGGTTGACAACGTGACACTTTGTCTCGAGAAGGTCCAACTGCAACTCAACATCACAGCCTCCATCAACCTGGAAACACACAGAGTAAGAGGATAAATCACAGTTATTGACATATAATGATGTTTTTAATGTCACCACACCACCATCATGAACTCCTTTAAACTTTTAGCACTTTGTTGAGTGCTGCATTATTTTCTTGTTGTTCATGATATACTTGTCTACTTGTCATTTCTTACTTTAATAAAAAAAAAGCTTTGGATAAAAGTGTCTGCAAAATGACAAAATGTAAATGTAAATACAGTATTTTGTTTTTGGAAAATATTTGTTTTTCTTGTCATGCAAAGCTGACATTATGTAAAAATACTGGACAATTGCTCTGCCAGATTTAAGATCAGATAATAAAAATAAAACATCTGATTTCCACAAAACATTCTGATGGTGCTTCCAGTATGCGCACACACACATATACACATGGTGTTGGTAGAAAAAGTAGTAAAAATAGCTCTGTTTAACCTGCCTTCAGCCCCCACTGCTCTCCTGCCTCTCCAACCCACCACCTGATATAGAACTATCATATCAATAGTTCTAGGTTTTGCAATACACATTTTTAAACTTCTTCCCTGTCTCAGTGTGCTGCGTTTGGGTCCACTCATTGCTGTATTTCTAACAGGCTTAATTTTGTCTGTAAAATGTCCCACTGATTACATATCTTGGTCACAATTCTTGAAAAAAAATAATTTATTAAAAGTCTTTGTTTATATTATGTTAGTGCTTAAAAAACAAATATCAGACAATATATTTCTCAGATTTTTCAATCTCTTAAAGGCCTTGCACACCCATGTGTTTTCAGTTACCTCTGCTCAGACTGATGTTGGATGGAGATATTGTGTAAATAACAAGATCATGTCACTAATTTGTATAAGAATGATATAGGTGTAAGCTCCCACCTTAACAAGTTCAACAAAACTAACAGGAGGAGAGTGAGACAGACACTCCAAACTAGAAGTCATGTAATCAGGCAAAATAAGTGAAAACACCTGTTCAGGTGTAGCTTGGATCTGTAGGGGCATTAAATATGATATCAGAATGAGCCCAAAAAATCCAGCATTGCTCAGGCTCTAATTAACAGTGAAATGTGTGAAATGTGCTCTCCACACAAGAATGAGGGTAGGAAGGAAGGGCAGAAGTAAAATGTATGCAGTAAAGAAAAGATAAGGATGAAAAAACTAGAAAATACTGTACTGTAGGATTGAAAGACAGAAAGAAGGAAAAGCAAAAGTGGAAAGGAAAAAACAAATAACTTTTCAAAATCTCTAAAACTCTTTGGATAATATCTGAAAGTAATTGTCACTGAGCTGAAACAATGCTGTTATTCAAAGTTCCTGAAAAGTAAAAAAAAATATCTCTTGGTGAATGTAAAATTGCAATCTGCAGTTACCAGTAACTCCAGCTGTCAGATAAATGTAGTTGAGTAAAAAGACAATTTTTCCCTCTGAGATGTAGTAAATGTAAGTATGTATGATTGATTTGATTGAGTGATTGATTTTATTTCAAACATGTTAAAATAACAAAATAAAATATATAGGCAATGAAACAAAACAGAAATAACAGCAAACTTTCAGTAAACAACACAAATAATAACCATTCAATGTTTGAAAAGGGCATAGAATGAAGTAAAGAACTTTTCTAGTCCTACCCCTTTTTTATACTTTATCAATCAAATCCAAGCCAAAAACATTCAAAACAACACACGAGAATAAAGACCATTTGCATAGAAACAATAACAACAACCAAAAACAACACAAGTCAAAAAGACACACTGTACCAAATCATGTTATTCCAGTTCACCTCTTTGTTCCTTCATTATTTATATATATACAGTTGTGCTCAAAATAATAGCAGTGTGTTTAAAAAGGTGAGTAAACGTCAAAATTCTTCAAATAAATTGTATTTTAATGAACACAAATGCATTGGGGACACTGCACATTCTATTTCAAAGCAAGAAAATTGGAAAAAGTTATTGAATTTGATAATATTTTACAGAAAGTCAAGAAATGTTCAAAAAAATAGCAGTGTTGACATCTGTCTTTACAAACTCAAATGTACTGTAAGAAATGCTTGAAGATTCAACTTTTCTGAGAATCATAAACTAATATTTAGTTGCATAACCACGGTTTCTAATAACTGCTTCACATCTGTGGTGGCCACTCCATTACTTGAATGCTGTTTGTCTGGAACCATGATTTTGCTCACTTGCTGGTGTGTTTGGGGTCATTGTCTTGTTGAAACACCCATTTCAAAGGCATTTTCTCTTCAGCATACGGCAACATGACTTTTTCCAGTATTCTGATGTACTCAAACTGATCCATGATCCCTGGTATGTGATAAATAGGACCAACACCATAGTACGAGAAACATCCCCATATCATGATGCTTGTACCACCATGCTTCACCATCTTCACTGTGTACTGTGGCTTGAATTCAGTGTTTCCAGGATGTCTGACAAACTGTCTGTGACCCTTAGACCCAAAAAAAACAATCTCTCATCAGTCCACAAAGTATTACGCCATTTCTTTTTAGGCCAGTCAATGTGTTCTTTGGCAAATTGTAACCGCTTCAGCACGTCTTTTTATTAACAATGGGACTTTGCGGGGGCTTCTTGCTGGTAGCTTGGCTTCACATAGACATCGTCTGATTGTTACAGTACTCACAGGCAACCTTAGATCTTCTTTGATCCTCCTGGAGCGGATCATTGGCTGAGCCTTTGCCAGTTTGGTTATTCTCCGATCCAGTCAAATAGTCGTTTTTCTTTTTCTTCCTTGCCTTTCTGGTTTTGGCTGCCATTTTAAAGCATTTTATATCATTTTAGCTGAACAGCCTATCATTTTCTGCACTTCTTTATAGGTTTTCCCCTCTTTTATTAATTTCTTAATCAAAGAACGCTCTTCTTCTGAACCCATTTTACTCTCTTTTTCAAGGACAAATGCACAGCCAGCATATGCAGCGTCAGTTGCCTTGATCCTTAAATAAGGGCAACCTGTTTAACACCTATTTTTTTCACAGAATCAATGACCTCACTAAGTGAACTCAGCACTGCTATTTTTTTGAACACGTCCTTTTCAGTTAATGATTCAGTTTCACAGAATCAGCAGCATGCACGTCATGCCTGTTGGGTCTGTTGGTTTTCTATACCGTTACTAAACCTTCTAGAAACTTACTTGCAGTGTAGAAGTTGGAATTCTAACAAAAACTTCCTAGTGATGTGGGACTGCTATTATTTTGAACACAACTGTATGTATGTATGTCTGTGTATGTGTGTGTATATATATATGTATATATATGTATGTATGTATGTGTGTATATATATATATATGTATGTGTGTGTGTCTATATATATGTATATATATGTATGTGTATGTATGTGTATATATATATGTGTGTGTGTGTGTGTGTGTGTGTATATGTATATGTATGTATGTGTTTTAATTTCTTTACAGTTATTCCATAGATTAACTCCCTTTATTGTGATACAATGAAGTTTTGCATTTGTCCTCACTAATTGTTTTTTTAAAAACATACATATTCCTCTGAGATCGTGTTTACTTTCTCTCATTTGAAACAACTTTTGGATACTGTTTGGCAACTGCTGATTTTTTACTCTATACATGATTTGAATAGGTTGAATAGTCAACCAGGTCCTTAAATTTTAGTGTATTTAGTTTGATGAAGAGTGGGTTTGTTGATTCTCTGTAAGTGGTTTTTAAAGGATGAAGTTTGGATATGTGTTTGTTTTGTATGTGTTCCCCCACACTTCCACACAGTAGGTAATGTATGGGAGCATGAAGGAACAGTACAAGGTGTATAGTGATGGTTGGTTTAGGAGATCTTTGACTTTATATAATATTGCAGTTGACTTTAATATTTTTGCTTTAATATAATTTATGTGTGGCTTCCAACATAATTTATTGTCTATTATTAGTTAGTTATTAGTTAGTTTCTTGCTTGAAATAGTTGGACGATTCCAAAATATTATAAATTTTGTTAGGGTTGTTGTGCTTAAATTTAGTGTTAGTTTATTTGAATCAAACCAACTCTTCAGTTTCTTCAATTCATTTCCTACTGTATCCAAAGGTTGTTCCAAGTTATCCCCACAGCAGAGCAAATTTCTGTCGTCCGCAAATAAAATAGTTTTTAGTGTTCTGGAAACCTCACATATATTATTAATGTACAAAATAAACAACAATGGTCCCAAAACTGAGCCTTAGGGAACCCCACACTTAACCTTCAGCAGTTGTGATTTAACATGATTAATTTGCACATATTGATTCCTATTCCCCAGGTAACTGGTTAGCCAAGAGAGTGCCACCCCTTTTGATTCCATATTTTTGAAGTTTTATTAATAATAACTCGTGGCCAACTGTATCATATGCTTTTTTCAGATTTAGGAATACTCCTATAGCCTATTCTTTATTTTCTATAGCAGTTGTTATCTCATCCACAAATTCCATGAGTGCAAATGAAGTAGTCCTATTGTTTCTAAATTCATATTGTTGATCACACAGTATATATGTTTTGTGATGAAGTCGTCTAATCTTGAATAGAATATTTTTTCCAGTATTTTAGAGAATTGTGAAAGCAAAGAGACAGGTCTGTAATTTGAGAGTATGTGTCTATCTCCAGCCTTATATATGGCTATGACTTTAGTCATCTTCATTACTTCCTTGGAAAAACACCAGTTTTCAGAGATTGTATGTCTGGATGGAAATAATGGTAATGGAACTACTCATCATACTAGAACTATTAGTTAGTTATTACTTGAGCAAATGTGTGCAGTTATTGTCCATTTCTAGTTCCCATACCTTTACCACTTTGATGCCTTGGGTCTTGTTGAGTCTGAACTTGTAGCCGTGGTCATGTTGTTCGTCGATGTGATGCATTGCCAGACGTGCTGCTACAGCACCACTATCTTCACTGCACGTTACCGGCTCCAAAGCTGGAGCAGTGCTGCAAAGCAGCACCACTGAGGACAGTAGTACCAAGATGGGAAATCCCTTCATGATGCAGAGGAAAGAGACAGTGCAGAGGAGAGAGACAGAGCAGACTGCTGCAGCTGGGGAGTTATATAGACACAGACAGGTTAGCAGCCTTGAGAGTGAGGGAGAGAGAGTGACAAACAGGAGGAGAGATGAAGGATAAATTAGATAAGAGACAGATAAGAGGTATAGAATAAGGACAGGACCACAGAGTTGCCAAACCAAAGAACAAACAGAGACTTTAACCAGAGCAGAGCAGCTTATTCTCAAATGTCCACTGAAACATTCAATTTCATCAAGGTTTTAGTACTGTCAACCATTTTCTGCCACTATACAAGAATTTCTACTGAAGCAATTTAATTAGAGGAACTGTCACTTGCGCCACAGCTTCACAACATTGCATGTTTAACATACTCTTTGACTTTGTTGCATTGAATTGCATTTGTAATGTAAAAGCTGGGGGGGGGGGGGGGGGGTGATGGTGGATTGCTCACTCTGGATTGGAAGTGAGATGCTGCCCCAAGTAAAGGGGATAAAAGGGGTCTTATTCATGTATCCATGAGTGTGAATAAGATGGAACTCAGGTTTACATTCCATTGCGGAGACCAGGCTCAACTTAGAGACGGGGTTTATACATCTAGAAGGAGCCTGGAGTAGAACCACAGCTCTTTGGGGTCAAACTGAGCCAGATGAGGTGGTTCAGGTATCTGATCCCTGTGGAGGTTTACATAGCATGTCCAACTGGGAAACCACATCTTTTGATCCCTCAAGACAGGTGGAGGATGGAGGATGAGGCTGGGTACATGTGGGATATGTGTGTTTCCTTGCTTAGGATGTGTTTAGATAGACAACAGCACTGCCAGAAGAAATGCAGCCTCCTCATTCATTTTAATAAGACCACTGTGTTAGCACAGCAGGGATGCTGACACAGTGGGCTCCAGCATAATTTAACTAGAAGAGACTTCACCACACAAATATGAGATGAACACGATTTATTAAGAAGTTTTGGCGCAGACTTAGAGTCCATGAATGGCGAGACTGTCCTCCCAAGTAAAGAAAAACAACAGTAGGTCATGTCAATCACCCAAAAACAACATATAGTTACATTTGAGTGACGGATGCCATCTAGTGGCCGTAGTAATTGTGACCTGGAGCAGTGGTGCAGTTCAGATGACGTATATAAACTTAGCACAAAAAGTAAGGAAATTTGTGTTTGGTAGATTATTTCTTTGTCGTAACAATGCTTCTTGGCAATAAATCTTATACCGTTGGAAAGCCTGTTTATTTCCCTTTTAAATGGTGCCACATTTGTAAGGAACATGCATTTGTGGGATGAGCAGCAGAGCTGAGTATGTGGGTTGCGCCCATGAAAAATTTGCCAAATTTTCTCTGCCAATGCCAAACAGCTTATTCTGCCATTGACTCATTTGGTATTTGGTGGATTAAATGATTGAAGTTTGAAGACATATTGGCAATTTAACAATTTATTCATTTAACAAACAGGAGCCTCAGTAGCGTGTGGGTTGCACCCATGAAAAATTTGCCAAATGTTCTCTACCATTGGCTTATTTTGCTGTTGCTATTGACACTTGTTTTGAGCTTCTTCCCCCCATGTACCCCACCTGGTACCCCACCTGTAGCATGGGCCCTGCTACAGTGGTCAGTAGGTATCTGCTCCAAGAATTGGCATGCCATGTTTGACTGATCTGGATAGGGCCCGTGCGATAGGGCAACTTCAAGTGGGTGTTCTGCAAAACCAAGTTGCAGTGCTATGCTGATTGCTACACCGATAGAGTGACATCTTTTGGTGGAGGCAGTGTGATGGTGTGGGGCGGCATCTCCCTCACTGGAAAAACAAGGCTTGTCTTCATTGGAGGCAATCTCAATGCAGAGAGATATTGAGATGAGATTCTGTAACCAGTGGCAATCCCATATCTCCACAGTCTAGGACCGAACTCTATCCTCCAAGATGACAACGCTCGCCCCCACAGAGCGGGGTTTATCAGAGACTACCTCCAGAATTTGGGAGTGGAGAGGATGGAATGGCCTGCCAGCAGTCCTGACCTCAACCCCATTGAACACAGTGGGATCAGCTTGGGCGTGCTGCTCGTGCCAGAGTGACTGACACAACCACGTTGGCTGACTTGCGACAAATGCTGGTTGAAGAATAGGATGCCATCCCACAGCAGTGTGTGACCAGGCTGGTGACCAGCATGAAGAGGAGGTGCCAGGCTGTTGTGGCTGTGTATGGTTCTTCCACACGCTACTGAGACTCCTGTTTGTTAAATGAATAAATTGTTAAATTGCCAATATGTCTTGTTTCTTCAAACTTCAATCATTCAATCCACCAAATACCAAATGAGTCAATGGCAGAATAAGCTGTTTGGCATCGGCAGAGAAGATTTGGCAAATTTTTCATGGGCGCAACCCACATACTCAGCTCTGCTGCTCATCCCACAAATGCATGTTCCTTACAAATGTGGCACCATTTAAAAGGGAAATAAACAGGCTTTCCAACGGTATAAGATTTATTGCCAAGAAGCATTGTTACAACAAAGAAATAATCTACCAAACACAAATTTCCTTACTTTTTGCGCTAAATTTATATGTGGACAGATTTCCTCATTCAGAGGAGGAGGGCTGGATGGAGGCATTAACCCAACAGTGGACTATGCCACAGGAGACCGCTGTTTATTTCTGTGCTGTTTCCAACCTTGAGTCAGGACAGTTTTTTCAAAACTGTAACTACAATCGTCCCCTAATCTTAATCCTATGGTTATTTTTGTAGCCAATGGCGACGAAGGTGGCCTAACTTTGAGGGAGTAGTAACTTTAACCCACACCACATGTTTCTCTAACCTTAACAAAGTGATCATTTTAACCCAAACCATGAGGAGGAGGAGCAGTTGGTGGAGCAGTTGGTTCTCTCTCGATTCTTGAATTAAATCCCTGAATTGATTCAGAGGTCAAATCTGTCTCCATCATCATCCCTGAATTGTTTGAGACTGGCAAAGAAAGGGAATCATTATCTCTGTTTTAATTCAGATGTAAGATGGCTCCGGTGAGGGTGGCTACCATACTTCGAGCTCCCCCAAATTTTTATGGTTTTGTGTATTTTTTAATACTTTGTATCTGCTTTTTTTGTTTGTTTGTTTTTGCTTTTCCTGCATCTGACACAATTTGCTATGACAGACAAATGCTACTGGACATTAGAGGTAAGTTTACATCAAACAGAACTACTGTGATAATACACTAATGGTCTGTAAGTTTCAAAAGACAGTACATTTAAAATGCTGTGATAAGGTTAAAAAGATCATACAGCTCATCATACAGTTCAGCTTTAATGGTATTATCATTGATCTGCAAAGTAGTCTTAATCTGCTAGCTTGAGATTGATTGCTTTTGTCTCCACCCACATACCTAGGGAAATCGTGGTATTTTCCTCATTCGAGTAAATGCTCTCACTGAGGAAACATCACCCTATTACTCTCGTGATTATTTCTCCCCATTTTTCAGGTATGTTGTCGGTACTTGACACTGTTAAAGTGGTCATAATACTTTTCTAATATGTTTTGTGTGTCAAGAGAATGTGTATATAACATTTCAAGTGAGTTAGAGTAAAGTTTTGCTGAGTATGGTAAAGTGTGTGCGTGAGCAAAGCCCCCGCTTGTTAGCAGAGTTCAACTCGTAACTACTGTGTTACGAGTAAAATGTATTTTACACAGTTTTTGTATATTGTTTATTTGGTAACTTTTATAAGTTTTGTGAGAGTCTACTAAGCTATAGCTACATATTATTTACCAGTAACAGTAGAGAAAATGGGAATTATGTCTCAGAGAAACACTGTATATTCTTGTAAATTGTGTATATGTTTGATTATTCATTCGAGTAAATGCGCTCACTGAGGAAACATTTACCATATCACTAATATAATAATTATGATAATTTCCCCTGTTGTTCAGGGGTGTAACATTTTGGAGGCACCGCTGGGATTACTCTTTGGATGTCCAGTGCCCACAACCTGGTGGCCGAATTCTGAGGCAGCTAAATCCCCCACAGTACAAGCCAGGCAGGCTGTAGTGATGAAAGTGTTGCTGTTCAAGGAGAGCTGGAAATTGGTGGTTGAGTACATGTCACCTGAGGCCAGCCAGTGATCATCAGGGACATTAAAGCCATCCAGTTCAGAGTTAACTCCTGCACAGTAAAGGTTTCTCCTACCCTGTCAACATGATGACAGCCTTGGAAGAGCTACAGGAAGAGGTTGTAGGAGAGCTACATACCCTGACTAGAGACAATTTGCTTGGAGTTTGTGATTTTCTTAATATATCAGGCGGGAGAAGAGACAATGTTGAAGGAAAGTCCTGCATATAAATATCTTGAAAGAGAAGAAATGGCAGAGTTAGAAGATAACAGCATGTCAAAATTGTCAAATTTGCAGGCTTGGCCACTGGCACAGATAACGGGGCAGCACAAACTGAGGAGAATGTGGAAAGGGCAGGGGCACAGAGAGAAATAGAGGAACAAACAACTGAAAAACAACATAAAGAAGTGGAAACTGAGCAGTCCACCCCTGTTAATGCTACTGGTCATGAGCCTCAGTACCAGTCCCTTACTGTTAGCCCACAAGCCAGCATGCAGTCCTCAGTCAGTGCTCAGCCACAGCAGCTAAGCCCATGCTGGCGCAAATAAGGGTCAAATAGGTGAACCAGGCCAGAAAGATAAATTTACATTTTCCAGCCTTGCTCATCAGATTGAGAATGGACTGAACAGGGGTTATTCTGAAATAGAAATGCTGTTATTAGGGCTTTATCCCCAGGCTCACAGTTATGCAGCTATTTGGAAGGAAAACCCCACCTGACTCTCCCCACACTCTGACGCATCCTGCGCTTCCACTTCCAAGAAAAGAGCGCCACAGAGCTCTACAAGCAGCTAGCTTCTGAAGCACAGAACAGCAAAGAAACTCCTCAGAGTTTCCTCATGCGAGTTTTAGATTTGAGGCAGAAAGTACTGTTTGCTTCCCAAGAGACAGAGTCAGGGCTTAAGTATGATCCAGCTTTAGTCCAGCGTATGTGCTTACACACATTACTTACTGGTCTCCAGAATGCCAGTATCAGCATAGACATGCAGCCTCTCCTACCAGATACTGAGACCTCAGATGAGCTTCTGCTAGAGAGGTTAAACATTGCCTGTGCTAATGAGACTGAAAGGAGCCCCACAGTCAGCCACAAGTGTAAGTGTAGTGCCGTCAGACGATAGGCCACCTGCTAAGTGCTCTGTGAAGGAAACCAAAACAAGGATTTCAGCAGAACTGTTAACAGAGATACAGGAGCTTAAGACAGGTGTAGCTTCTTTGAAAGGTCTCAGTGCAGAGATAGCCCAGATTAAAGAGACTCTACAGCAGACTAGGTTTCAGCCACAGCCCTAATCCCCACCTGCAGTTAGGCCAGATAGAGAGCCTCAGCCATCTGTTTCACCGCAGCAGTATTACAGCAGCTACAGTCAGCCTCAAGTGCCTGCTCTAGTGTGGCCACAGTATGGATCTAATCAGTACACCAACCGCTCTGTCCATGCTCCACAGAAATGTTTTGTCTGCCAGCAGACAGGAGCGAATGAACGCTGCATGTACTGCTACCGATGTGGAAGTGGAGAACACTTTCAAGCTGGATATAAAATCAGAGGAATCAGACCGTCTAGGGAGGTTCCTTTAAACGGGGAAGGGTTACCACCATGGGACGGGTACTAACCATAACTAGCAAAGAGTCCCAGAAATGTGCAAATTGTGGCAGTGCAGACTCACCTGACAAACTGAAGCAATGCTCATCCTGTAAAGAGACACTGTATTGTTCCAGAGCATGTCAAAAACAAGACTGGGCTGAACATAAGAGAAAATGCACTGACTTGCCAAATGCCAGTGAAAAGTTTTCCTGTAAAGTGAAAAATGCTAATACTCTGCCCCTCCTAGCTCAAGTTGGCCACCCCCACAAAGTCACCTCGCTAGCTGGCAGGCAGTGTCTTGTTGAATGTTACTTGAATGGCCACCAACTGCAAGCTGTATGGGACACAGGTTCTCAGGTGTCAGTAATTAATGAAAGATGGAAAGAGGAATATTGACCAACCACAAGGCTGAGAGATGTTTCAGAGATCCTTGACTCACCTGATGACTTGACATTGATTGCTGCAAATGGAACTGAAATGCCATGCTTGGGATGGATTGAAACAGCTTTCCGGCTAGCCTCTGAAATTGACCAAGCAGAAGAACTGATCATTCCAGTGCTTGTAATGAAAGGCTGGCACCTGTCTCATCTCATCATAGGCTTCAATGTTATTGAGCACATCCTGGAAAAGACTAAACGGGTAATAACACAGTGAGGAGAGCTTTCCCAAGCCTCAAAAGAAACAAGGTGAGAGCTTTCATACAGGCTGTTAGTGCAGAACAAGTAGATGAGTATGCATTAAAAACAAAGAGGAGGTTGCAGTTTCAAAACACAGTAGTATTCGAATTAACTGTAGTGTAGCTGCACAGCCCTTAAAAGAGGACATGACCATGCTATTTCAGCCAGTGAACCCGCAGTGGCCAGATGGTCTTGAGTTCTATGACACACTAGTCAGAGTCAGGAAAGGTGTACTCCCAGTCATCACAATTGATGTTTCTAACCCAACTGACCATGACATTGTTTTGCCATGGCACACTTTAATTGGCACAGTACAAACCATTATGACAGTCTTGCCCGCCCAGGTGTTTGAGAAAGTTGCAACATCAGCCACAGTGAGTCACACCAGCATGAAGCCCACAAGTAATGCTAGTGAACAGTGGGATCCACCTGTAGACTTAAGTCACCTTAGTGAGGATCAGAGACAGGTAGTGAAACAAATGTTTAGAGAAGAGTGTCAATCCTTCTCAAGGTCAGACAATGATATTGGTTGTATTGAAAAGTTGCATATGACCATTTCTCTCAAAGACACTGAACCTGTCAAACACACCTACATATCAGTGCCCATGGAAGAATATTTGGAAGGGCTTTGGGATAACATCTGCATTTCTTATCTGGACGACACACTGGGTTTCAGTAAAACCTTCGACGACCATGTGAATGATGTACAACAAGCCGATCAAGTGGACAGATCAGCACCAACAGGTACTGCTCCATCCACCAGTGTTAGGTTTCCCTGATTTCACTCAGCCGTTCATTGTACACACTAATGCATCACACCAAAGCTTGGGAGCAGTACTGTATCAAAAATTAGATGGCAAGCTTAGAGTCATTCCTTATGGCCTTGCTCGTTAACGGCAGTTGAAAAGAACTAACACCTCCATGTAGGCAAGCTAGAATTCCTGGCTTTAAAATGGGCAATCAGTGACAAGTTCCGCGATTATCTGTACTATGCTCCAACTTTCACTGTGTATAGTGATAACAACCCGCTCACCTACATCCTGTCAACTGCAAAACTGAACGCAACCACTTCCAGGTGGGTTGCAGAGTTGGCTGATTTCCACTTTACAATCAAGTACAGACCAGGGAAGGAGAACAGTGATGCCGATGCTTTGTCAAGAATGCCACTGGATGTAGAGTCAATAATGAGAGAATGTTCTGAGGAACTGCTGCCTAACACCATTGCTGCTGCCATCCAAGCCATTGAGGTACAGAAAGAGTCCCCTGCAACTTGGTCATTCACAGCTGTATCCATGTCAGTCTCAGGGGGATGATTGATGCAGTGGTTGGCTCACTTTCAGCTATTATCAAAAGAACAGTTAGGAGAAGCACAAAAATCTGATCCAGTTAACTTTCAGGTTCCATCTGTTGGATCCTCCAAGTTCGGGAAAAGAAGGCCGCATTTCTCAGCCACATTTGAAGGAACCTCGAAATAGGACAACCTTGGTCACACCGCTGTAATGCATTCGGTCTTCAATTGCAGTCTTCAGAGACTGAATTGAGACACAGCTACAGTCTCTCTCTCTCTCACTCTTCCTCTCTCTTTTCCTCTCGTACACAATTAATCACACACACACTCTTCCCCACTAGACAATATTTATATTTTTACCAGAAATATTTATCACCCATCACATATGTGCAATACACTATTAATCTATTTATCACTTATATCACTTATATGTGCAATATAATGTATATTTGTATATATATTTTAATTGTCTCTCTCTTATCTTCTTCTTCTTTCTTTTATTATATACTCTAATTAGAACTAGAGCTCGAAGAAGCCAAATTTCACTGCCTTCAATGTTGCCATCTTCTGTGTTGCTGTGCATGTGACAATAAAATCTCTTGAATCTCTTGAATAGGAGAGCAAATCATTTGTCAACAACCCATGCTTACAAGACCCAGTTTTTTGATTGCTGCTTAACAAATTCAGGGTTATGATATTAGCCAGCTCCAAAGAGCTTGCTAATTCTCATCCAGAGAACTCAAGGCTTTAAATACAAGTGGCGGATTAACCTTTTACCACTCACTGTTCCACACTAAGGACATCAGCACTATGAAGAACTACCAGACTGACAAGTACAATGGAAAGTTAAATGTATATGAACATGAAATATATGTAGCTATAAATTAGACTAGTGTTTTTATTCAGTCACTAGTTTACGTAACCCAGACTAAATTTAGACAGGTTCTTTCAAATTTATGTCCATCTTATTTTATTGTTCCATATGTTCTGTGGTAGTAACTGTAAATTGTACTGAATGGTTATAACTTTAAAAATACTTATTCATCTAATGTTGTATGGTAATGTTGATGATTTCTCAACATATACTTATTTGGTGTATTGATGCCTGTAAGGAGAGATGCAGCCACATCTGAACAGTTTGTATGGATGGAATAAACTTAAAAAATGTAGTCATTATCTATATATCAGTCTGCACTTCGGCAGCTTTGAAAACTTGTTTCACAGACAACTGCTACAAATAAGCTGTACAGGCTTTCTCCACAGCTGTAATGTGAACACACTGAACTTGTAATGTGAACACACTGCACAGAATGCAGTATGTCAAGGTTAGGAGTTGTACCATGAGACTGAAAGATAAACAGTGACTCAGTGATAGGATGTTATGAGAATCAGGCTGCCAGATTTAATGATTAACCAAGAGTGGGCCACACATTAAGACTGGAGATAGGATTCAGTCCAAACAGCAACTACGATGACTTGAGGCTAAAGGCATTGCAGAAGTACCTTAAAGTGCCAACGACAGATGCCAGATGCTCCAACTGACACCAATTCAAAAAGCCTCAACTTCTCTCTAGAAACACTAAGTCAATCATTTTTTTCAACGAGTCATTATGGTCTCAATTGCTAAATTCAGGCCCTCTAATAAGATTTGAAGACTTATAGTAGCTTTGATGTCTGCCGTGTGGGTGTTGATTGACAGTTGACTCACCTGCTGCTCTCCCCAGCTTGGACTATTGTCACAATATTTCACTAAGTTTAATGTTACTTGATTACAATACCTGCCCTGTTAGAACAATTTAGCTAATGTAGCTAATGTTAGTCCAAGTGCGCAGTGCTCAGTGTTCCCAGTAAGCTAGCGTTAGCTTGGGTCCAACATAGCGGGGCATGTTTCCAGAGCGTGAAAAGCAACACCCCGCATTCCTTATTTGGAAAGTCCTGGCTCCAAACAGAAAAGATGGCGCCGACCATAAGCTTCAACTCTGGGCTTTAAAACCGGCTCCAATGCAAAACAATGGGTGACGTCACACCTTGCCATGTCCATCTTTATATACAGTCTATGATTCAGTCTGTGGTCACGTATATAATGATCAGCATGTAAGTTCAGTAATTTAAACTCTGATGGCATCTGAATCGCTCCCATCACAACCTTTTCTCCAACATAATGTGAACACAACATTACCATTAACCCAACCATGTAAGCACTACATTTCAATATTTTTCCTCTCATAGTCCAATCTGAGGATATGAATAAAGCTCTGACTGGCTGTAATCATATGGGAGGAGGAAGAACAGCATGATAGTGCTGCAGCTTGAAAGCTTCACAAACACACACACACACACACACACACACACACACACACACGCACACACGCACACACGCACACAACCTGAATTTCAATCTAATTTACTATTTAATGTCTACAAAATAAGTAAATAACTTTTTCGTCAGAAAGGGGTACAAGTAATGCATCGCTCATAAAGTAATAAAGTAGTTGTGTACAAGAAGCTGATTTATAAATAAAAGTCAAAATCAGTGCAAAACAGGCTAATATCAGTCACTATGCTGACTTCCTAGTTGACTCTTGTTAAGTGAAGTGAGTGTGACACAAAACAGAGAAAATGCAATTCAACCCACACTGTAGGAACATCAATGCACTTATAAGCAAGAAACCCTGGTTTGTTTTTTCAGGGTAAAGACCTTTAAAGGAACATTCTGCATGAAGAACAAACAGCAGCCAGCAGCTATGTTTGAATTGACAAAGCAACTATGTTAAAGAGCAACTTGCAGGTTGGAGGCCCCAGTGAATATAGGAAAATGATGTAGGAACTAGATTTTCATAAAAAACATACTTATATACACACTACAGTTAGGGTGACCGTATTTTCAAACCCCGAAACTGGGACCCTTAAGTGTACCACACATGTATGCGCTTAGGCAGACACCATAGGCGTTTTCATCAGGATAGGGGACAATTATTTCAACACTTAGCACACTTACCGAGCGCATTTTTGAACACCATGGACAGCGCCTCAACAGACGAAAAATTATGTTTTGTCTTCCAAAATCCACCAAGGTATTTGTCAGTGTGCACAAGCGCAGACTGCCGGCTAAATGGCTGACTGTGACACATTCTCTGCCAGCTTTTTTTTTTTTTAAACAAAACAAGGTATAAATGTCTTTGTGGCCTATAAATAACTTTATAGGCTGTAACATAAAATAATTTTACCTTGCATTTTCACAATGCTATGCCATGAACTGGTTGCAAGTTTTCAAAATGGGTTTACAATTGCTACAATTGTTTAGAAAACGTAAATAGCATCAAAAACCTCAAAACATTAAATCACCATTGCACCTTGTTAATAACATAAACTGACAAAGAGCCTTTAAAGAAAGTCACCTTTAAGAAAATTGCCGGGTAGGCCTACTTTATGCTTTGCAGTCTTTCTTCTTAGAGTTTCTTTTCTGGAGCTCTCAGGGAAACCATCTATGGAGGACCACAAGCATCACAGAAATAGTAATAAAGCATTTCATCAATTAATAACTACCTGTACAATAAAAACAGGAATTAATAAATTAGTTTACAAATTAATTAATTACTCCATAAATAAATAGACTAAATTACAAAGTAATTAATTATTTGATATTTTAATGGGCAATAAAAAGAGGAAATATACAAAGAATTTACAAATGAAATAATTATCCACCAATAGTGTTCAAATTAAAAAGAGATTTACAAAAATAATTTTAAAATAGTCAATAAGTATATCATTTAAAAATACATTAATGAATTCCTAAATAAATAATGGGATTTCAAAATCAATTTGAAACTGCAGTTTTAAAAAGTATTAAAAACTGAATTGAATTAAGAATACAGCTTTTAATCAGGGATTTAAAAGGGCAAGTTCCTTTCCCATTTGCATTTCCATTTGCCCGCTGGTTTTCCTTTTCCTATTAGCAATTGGACTTGCTGAGTCATATAGCCTCTTCATTTAGCCTCTGCATTTAGCTTTTCCATGACATTTTGGTCCCTGTGCTGCTAAAACAAAGCAAATCAGTCTCCCCGGTAGCCCACTCTCCTTTGAGTGCCTCCTGGTTTTCATAATAAAAGCTCCGTTGTGTCTGCTAAGTAGAGACTGTCATGTTATGTCTGTGGTTTGATTGTTTATAGTGATACTCAGGTTTTATTCTAACAAATGTGGGCTAGCTATGTTGTATGTATACGTCTAATTGATAATTAGTGCCAATCACAAACTCGTAATCTGAAATGGAGTGGAAACATTAGCCAGCTAATGCTAGCTGTCCTGGAAGACCACAGAGAGTTTTCGAGGTGCTGGGAGCAACAAGAGCAAATGTACAAAGTGCTGCTGAGACAACCCACACCGTTACCTCAGTAAAGGTGAGTTAGCCCAGCTGTTAGTATTGCCCCTGTGTAACTTAACGTTATTGAGCTAATTTTAATATCTGGCTGAAGTCACGCTATCATGAGATGTTTGTCAGCAGTTAAATAAGCATGAAATCATTTCTAGATCATACACTGAGGTATTATGAAACTGAAGCAGGTTATGTTTATTTTTGTTGTTGTTACTGTGTGTATTTGAGTCACCACAGTGGTGGAGTGGAGTTATATGACCAACTCAGAGTTAGTTTACAGTTATGTGTGTCTTTTCATTTGTTCTTTTTTATCATGAACACTTTTTATTATTGCATTTATACCTGTTTGTCTCTTGACTCAGGTCATGCATCCCTTAGTCACTGCTCGACAACAACAAACGTCAACATACATGTTGTTGCTGTTCTGTACACCATCTGAAGTCCTGCTGAGGTTCACCTCCTGTGGCAGAGTGTCTGACAGAAAGTGGGCTTCACAACACAAACACAGCACCATCCAGGAGGCTTATATGGACCAGGATAGCAACTTTTATTTTGAGCCCAAACCAGATACAGCAACAGCTTTTTCCTAGCAGCAATCAGATTATTTGCAAAGGACATTCATACTAATCTCTCTAGTCTTCATGCTACAGATGCATACAGTATGCATAAGATTTGACGTCTGTATAATCAGAAGTGATCAGTCGGCAGGAATTTGTTATCACCCAGGTTAAAAATTAGGTAACCTATTTCTCATTGGGTAATTTGTCACATATTGATGAAGTAGCCAATTAGTGCCCCTGCTGTTTGTGGGATCTGTCTCCCAGAATGCTGTGCAGCGAGTGTGTCCAAAAATATGAGGGAGAGCCACCTCATATTTATTCCACACAAATAAATGAAATCAGATTTTTGTGATTATCTTACTTCAAATCAAAACTTGATTGCAACCAAGTTTGGTTGCAACACACACATTGCACAAATAACATTTCCTATAATTCTATCCATATTGTCACGGCTGTGGCGCAGGAGGTAGGGCGGGTCGTCCACTAATCGGAAGATCAGCGGTTCGATTCCCGGCTCCTCCAATCTGCATGTTGAAGTGTCCTTGGGCAAGATACTGAACTCAAATGTGAATGTGTGTGAATTATTAGATTTCCTCTGATGAGCAGGTTGGGACCTTGTATGGTAGCCCCTGTACCCATTCAGCGTGTGAATGGGTGAATTGACTCGTAGTGCTAAAAGTGCTTTGAGTGATTGGAAAACTAGAAAAGCGCTATGTAGATAACTAGAAAGGCGCTATACAAGTACAGTCCATTCACAGTGTAGCAGCATGTTATACTAGGAAATAAATAAAGGGTTTGAATAAATAAAATAAGCAAAGTGTTTTTGTGCAGTCTAGGGAGTGTCTGTACAAAATGAATGGAGTCAGTGCAATGTCCTAACAAGGATAGCTGCACAAACTTGTATGTGTGTGTTGCTATTTCAAAAAATGACTTGCAATAATGTCAAACTGAGAATGACAACATCCGTGCTGGGTTTCACACTAAAGTCCTGTGTTGAACCGTCAAGGCTATCAGTATCAGGCCAACTGCCTTGTGTTTGCTGATCTGCTGGCAGGATCTGGAAAGGGACCCGGGTGCAGTGGAGGACAGGGCAAAGGAAGTGGAATAGTCCTCCCTCAGAGACTCCATCAGGGCTGATGCACATGCTGGGGGAGATAAAAATTTTTAGATCACATTCAGTGATATAATATTTAATACATGCACTGACCCAAATAATAAATTAGATTCAATGACTGACTGAAATTGCTAACTGGTTGATGATGGCTGGCCTCCACTGCTTCAGGTACTCCACTCCCTCTTCAGCATGCCTGTATCCAAAGCCTCCCTGGACCAGTTTCAGAAGAGAAACAATATGTTGAAAAGAAAATGTTAGACATAAAAAACGACCAACTTAAACTAAACTACAAACACCAGGATACAATTTTTACCAACATGCCAGGTATTAAAGAAATGGTTTCTTCCTTCTGGATACATTATTTAAAGATGTGGGATATCTAAGGAATTGAAGGTGTTTACATGATGTACCCATTCAAATCACAATGAACTTTGATGGCATTGATGTAAAAAGAAAAAATAACATAATAGGTTACTCTTACATTATTGTCTTTTTATAGCAGGTTTCATTGTTTTTTCTATCCAAATCTTTGTCACTTATTTGATTTACACTTTGTAGTTTGCCTGTTTGTTGGTAATAAGGTCATTTTGAAATAAAATCACATCAGATTTATTACATGCTGCAGAAGTCATCACTCCATCTTCCATGAAACATCCAGATTTTTGCTTAGTTTTATGAGCATACTGTACCCTGTAATAATAGAACAGGTACCCAGTAGTTAAATAATAACTACAGTATAAGTTCTCTCTAAGTTCCTCCCCAACATCTTTATATTGCTCAGTAGGTCGTACATACTCTGTAATAATAGAATAAGTAGCTAACCAGTAAATAAAAATAACTACAGTATAAATTCTTTGTAAGTTCCTGAATTATTAGCCCCTTATTCCATAACTTCACATCTCGTTCCCCTTTACCTACATATATGTATTGGTACATACTGTACTGGTACACCATTAGTACAAGATTACACCATAACTATGAAGTAATTACGCTGTACATTGTAGGCTGTAATCTAAAACGTTACCAGGTAATCCAATACAGGTGAGCTGTGTTGGTGCAGCCCACCTGCAAAAATATTACCCATTCAGGTCACATAATATTAAGAGAGAGGAAAAAGAGAGCAGGAGCAACAACAAAGCAGTGAAAGTCAAGTGGATACTTTAAAGGATCATTCTGTTTATTTTTGACCTGTTTAATTTTCTCATCACTTGACATGCATTATCAGTTTTTTACACAACTGACCTCTACAGTGCCTGCACTGCAGTCTATTAGAATGACTGAGGAAGTCAGACTCATCAAAAGCATCCTAAATATCACCTTCATCATAGACACTGATTTTAATAAAATCCATGACCAAGAACTGAATTTGGGTGGAGATCGATGTTGCAGGGCTATTACACTGGATTAAAGGCATCCCTAATAATGCTGTGTTCTTCACTGTAGACATGGTGCCATCGGATATTTCCTCCACATCCTCAAAAATCTGAGAAGTAAATAACAAAATATGACAAAAACACAACATAACCAAACAGTTAAGTTGCTGTAAAACCAAAACAATGAGTTAGGGTTAGGGTTAGAAAAGATCTGTAGAACTCAGGGAAACTGCAGAGTAGAGGTAATCACCTACCCAAACCTGACGTGCATTAATTCATTTTCCAAAAAGACCCAGTCAGGCTACAGAGCGGTTACAGTCCAAAATGCAGTCGACCCCAACAGACCCAGATAAAGAGAGAACACCAACACTGTCAGCAGCATTTTAGATTAGGTCTAATTATCCTCAGGTCTATTTGGATTGGGTCTGACTGTCCTTGGGTCCCTTTAGGAACAGGTCTCTCTTTTTTTAAAATTAATTTCTGCACCTTGAGTTTGGTAGGCTTTTGGGTAGATATCAGACATATTGACCCACAGATCTGAGACCCACAGCAAGACAACCTGAACTCTGAACAGAATTTGGACCCAGTGCCAATCAGGTCCTGGGTCAGGTCTTGGCTACTAGCAACCAAGTAGACCTGTGAGGATCTCTACTGCCAAAGTTGGTTATAATTCTCTGTGGGTTGGTCACTATGAACAACCCCTTCGTACTACACATGGTCATTTGATCACTTGTTAATGTGAAAAATATTGATTTTTGCAGCATTGAAGTATGAACTCAATATTACAACACTCTTAGAGAGTATGTAAAGCACAGTGTACATTGTGTAGCACAGTACCATCATCCAGGCAGACAGGAAGCCATGTTGTGAGAAAGAACAGTGAAAAGCTTCTATTGTTTTGAAAATGTCCACATACCAGATTGTTTTTATAGAGATGCCAAGGTGCAAAGCATTATGGGACAGTTTGGACCTTTTGGGATCATCAGCTGATACCTAATATTTTCCTCCATGTTCTCATGACTTTCACATACATTCACATTTGCATACCAGCACTGCACATTATAAACTTCCCATACAGTATGTGGTATGAAGTGTGAAACACAACTTTCTTATATTGCTGCTTTGCCTGTCTCAGCACTCACTGCAACTAATAGCATCGCTCTATACTTCCAGCATGCAGTTCATCCATGTTGAACTTAGTAAGAGCATGAGGTCTTTTACAGCCACCTTCTTCTTTTGGTTGAGTATGGATAGTCATGCCACTTCATCTGTCATAATTCAGTGTGATGTCTTCTTTATGAATGTTCATCTTCAATTATGGCACAGAGGACTGCAACATCCAATGCTGTGCATTTCAAACATTTCTGACAGTCACAGTGGACTTAGATCAGGGACTTGTATAACATTGTGAGATTAGTGTGTTAAGCAGCTATCTTTGATATTAACTCAGGTTTTTCCAGGATATCATGAAGCTGGCTCACTTTAAACTGGGGTAGATCTTCATGGTAACTTTGTAATTCAATTTGGTTAATCTGCTCTGGAGCAGGTTAAAGGTGCAGTGTGTAGAATTTAGTGGCATCTAGTGGAACAGACTTGGCAGAAATGCAATATAATATTATTACATATATTATATATCTACATAGGGAGCTGATCCCCTTCCATGGAAGCCGCCATCTTGCACCACCATGTTTCTACAGTAGCCCAGAATGGACAAACCAAACATTGGATGCCACTAAATTCTACATACTGGACCTTACGTTCAAAGAATCAGATCAAAACCTGCAGCCTGCCTGCTGACCAATGACATTACTGAGTCATCATTCCTACAGGATCCTGACAATTAAGTGACAGGTAGTCAAGTGAAGGGAAACATTCGGAATATAAATGTTAAATATTTGTAGGCTCAATGATATGTGACATTGAAGAAAACATATAGCTGCCATCTGATTGGAAATCAATTCAAACCACAACCCAATCTCTACTAAATTAGCTGAATAAAACCCAGGTGTAACACATAGGTGTAACAGAGCCAGGTGATTACCAGCTTCATGATACCAGTTATCCAGGATCACCAATGTTAGACTCAGTGAAGCAGATAACTTAAAATGAGACAGACAGTTGAACAGACCCCAGAGCTTCACTGTTAGTGTATGGAGGCACTAACAGTGGTAGACTGGACATGACATTAATCAGAACTGCCCAGAACAATGGGAGATTAAGACTCAGATTGAAAATAACCAGAATTTTCCTTTAAGATCCTTTCTCCGTGATGGTTATCATGTTCCCACTCTTTTAAATAAATAGTTAAAAAATTCAGCTGTTGTTGTCCCTCCTCACACTGTACTGCCTTTAGATGCTCAACAGCCAGAGACTGAGATTAAATGAAAACATGTCTAGACATTAACGACACTTATAAAACACACAAAGGTTCCTACATGCTGATGAATTGGAAGATTCCATGATTTCCCTTTTCTGTAGACTCACCCTGCAAATAAGTCTTGTAGAGTAATGACAGTGAAAAGTTTCTGGCATGAAAATAGGTCTGATAAATGCTGACTGGTTTTCATGTACAGGACAGTTCAGTTGTGTGCAGCTCACCAGATTCCAGTTAACATCGTTTTTGAATGGCCATCTACCAGCCTGATTACTGCTATTATTTGGTGGTGCTTTTCAGTCACCACTGATATTTTGATGTGCAAGATACATCAAAGTATGTCCGTTTAAAAGCCTCAGTACTATTGATTTAAACCAGATTGTGAGCTCTGCCAGGTATGTAAGCTTTCCATCACTGTGAATGAGTCTTGCAGAAAGTACAGCCTTTCCACAGAGATGTGTGCGACTGTCAGTTACTGGTAAATTCCAGGAGTAGCACCCTGACTTTCTTCAGATAAGATGTGAGAGCCTTTGCTGTAAACCACTGGCTCAAACTGTTGCAGTGGATTCTCTCCTCCATTCAGCAGTGGATCTCGTAGGCAATCTGAGAGTCCATGAACAGGCCTGTGTGGTTAAGAAACATCCCTTCGGCCTCTGATGTGATCACAGGCTCAGCCTCCCCTCCTTCCCCAGCCATTCTCCTCATGGTCCGTATGTCGCCCTCCTGTTGCTGCTGTTTGTTGGGGGCTAGAGTAGGACTCATGGTCTGGCCTGGCCCAGAGGAGAGGGTGTGGCTGGAGGTGTCCGATGGAGCGGGGCAACCCAGGTTAGTGGTGGAGACAGCTGTGGGTGGGGCAGGAGGCAGCACAGGCTTGGCCCTGTTGAGAACATACATCTCGTGGCCGCGCTCATCACGGTACTCCTCCAGCTGGGCGAAGGTGGTCGGGCCATCAGAGTAGTCATTCACGTACAAGATGCTCTCCTCCTGCAGGTTAAAATTCACCTTCATCACTTTCAGGTAGAGCAATATACAATATCAAGGAAAAACTAGAGGTTTTAATAATTACAATTACACCGAAAGGCACATATTTTCAGTGTAATCAGTGGAGGTAAGATGTTGGAAAAATATTATCATGCCAGGTAAGGAAGTGCTACTGCATGAAGAGTTTTCTAGGTAATGAGTTTATGTAATATATACATAAAGTAACTTATTTCACCATTAGAATATAGGGTAGAGATTGTAGCTTTGGTTTTAAGTCCCGTGTCACTAGGGCTAGACAATATAGCCATAAAATTAAATCTTGATCTTTTTTCCAGCTCGGGGTCAATTCACAATTTAATATTTTTTTCCTTGAAAAAGGCAGGACTGGCACAGGACAACAACACAGGTGTGCATGAGCATGAACTATTCACCTCACAGGTTACAGGACTGTCGTGACTCAAGGCAGCTAATGTAGCAGCGATCCTCTATGTGACTTTTTGACTAAAAATAAACTTCCCTGATAAAGTACTTGAATGTTTTTTCTCCTATTCATCTAATCGTAACTTCTTTGTATCCATTGTTAGTATCTGATTGTACTTCTCTGACCTGTCTAGTTTTCTCTTCACATGCTCCCTTTAGGGCTCACTATTTATCAGTTTGGCTCTTATCATGTAAATGCTGATAATATCCAGCTTTATGTATTGTGAAACTTTCTAATTTGGCTATTCTGCAATAAAATCACATTTACAATGAATTCAAAATTCTGATGCATGATTACTAAGACTCCACATTGAATTCAATATGCTTCTAATTGCCTTTAAGTAACAGTGTCCCTCTGGGGGTCAAGTCAGCAACTCTGCTGAGTGTTTTAAATCATAAGACCTGTTTATTCTCATAGGTATCATGCTGATACTCACTTGCCCTGATTTGCTCTTATTATTTTAACAGTTCTTACATGTCTTTGATTTTAATAAATGGTTATTATTGTCTTCTTTTTTATTATTGTTTTTTGGTTGTTGTAGCTAAAGCACTTTGTAACCCTGTTTTTGAAAAGTTCTATATAAATAAAGGTTAGCTTGCTTGCTTACTTACACACAAGCCCACAGGGTGGACATTTGAGTTCAGCCATACACGTGCTGATATTGTTGTAGTTTGCACTAGCTGCCATTCGATGTTACAAAGGGGTCCATATTATTGATTGTTCTTTGATTGCTCTCCATTTTAGGGACTCTTATCAGCAGTTTATTGTCAGATTATAGTTATTACATAAATTCCAAAGGAAAGGTTTGGAGTTTAAAGTTAAGATGGTAATGCAAACTGTGACTGTTGTTCCAAACTTACTGTATATCTAGTTCTTCTCACTTATCAGGTTGGACATTTTGAGACATTTTTTCTTGCTAATCTTAAAAATGTGCCATGTAACGTTGTAAAGACAAACAGACACACACACCTTGTCAGCTCCATCAGCCTCCTTGTCTCGTTGGTGATGTCGGCTGTAGATCATGGCGACCAGCAGCAGAGCGGTCAGAGCCAGCAGGGAGATGCCCACAGCGATGGCGGTCTGAGTGGCAGCTCCCAGAGCACTGAAGGCCATGCTGCCCAGAGCGTACAGGGGCTCCCGGCTCACATCTGAACCCAAAGAGGAACCATGGCTCCTCAGCCGGGGCCAGGCAGGGGAGTATGGTGAGGACACTTGGGACCATGAGGCCCAGATGGAGGAAGAAGAAGAGGATGAGGAAGTGGATGAGTTGATGGCAAGCTGAAAGGTGACCCTGGCCATGCCTCCTGCGTTCCAGGCTTCACATTCATAGAAACCAGCATGAGCCACAGTCACATTACTGAGAAACAGCATGCCACTGCCGGTGTCAGGGTCAAAGCGCTCATCATCAGTCTTCTGCAGACTGACTCTGCCTTCTTCTGAAGGCTCCTCTGCTCTGCCCACTCCACCTCCTCCAGCACCCAGCTCCTGAACCAGGCCTCTGGGAGACAGCACCAACTTACCCTGGGACGCCTTCCTCCAGGTCACCTGAAAAGGTATTCAGTGTTTCTTGATCAGTGGTCTTTCTAAGGTTAAAGAAGTTTATCGTCACATAACTTACCATCATATAATCAGACTCATGTAACATCTGCTAGCAACCTGAATTAAAAAGTCCACCATGGTTGTGCTGTCAGACAAGAAAATCTACTTCCATGTTATTCATTAAAATAAAGAAAACTAAAAGGTTTTTTTCAAAGCTAAAAGTTATCCGACAATTAAAATCAGGTCGTCAAAAAGGAAACTGAACCACTATGTATATAGACTGATACTATGGATTGATTACTGAATTGGCCAACTGGGCACAGGCCTGGGAGCACAGAGGCCCAAAAGTCAGGGGGCTCTTAAAGGTCCAGTGTGTAGAATTTAGTGGCATCTAGTGTAACGGACTTGGCAGAAATGGAATATAATATTCAAGTATAAATTGGTGTATAACCACCTGAAAATAAGAATTGTTGTGTTTTTACCTTAGAATGAGCCCTTTACATCTACACAGGGAGCAGGTCCCCTTCCACGGAGCCCGCCATGTTGCAACGTCATGTTTCTACAGTAGCCCAGAATAGACAAAACAAACACTGGCTCTACAGAGGGCCTTTTGCGTTTTTCATGAGTTTCACAGCCATCGTAGGTTCTCCTACATGCTTGGAAGGGGAGGGTGAGGGGAGCGGTATTCAGTTAGTTGCAATCTGCAACCTCACCGCTAGATGCCACTAAATCCTACATTCTACAATCCTTCATTTTCAGTATTCAGAATCCTACCCAATATTGATTTAGATCAGATTTTTTCTTTTGCAGCTGCTACTTACTCATTGCCTTTTACGTTTGCCCATTGTCTCACAATCCATCCAAGACTGATATGAAAACAAAAACATAATTAACATAACTTTTTCTTTTTTCTTTATTAGATATCAATAGTTAAATTCAATTTTTCAATTCAATTTATTTATATAGCACCAAATCATAACATAAGTTATGATTTGGTGCTATATAGGGCATTTTTCACAGGTCTAGACTGTACTCTTTAGTTAAATTTATTTCAAGACAAAAACACACTAGGGTATGTAGGTATAATGCAGGCCTGTTGTCCACACTCTAACACATGCAACAATTTCCCATTACTCACAAAAGAAGGGTACATTTGAGATTGTAAACGTGAGCCACTAATGTAGTGGTCAGACATTGAGAGAGCCATAGCTCATTTAGTCATTTCATATGTTGTTCTGTTATTCACTTTAAGTAAATAGACAGAATTAAGAAAAAAGATTAATTTATTATCATTTTACAACACTTATTGTGTAATAAAAGATTGTATAACAAAATGTAGTTTGTAGTCCCTTAATGCTACTCATGAAAACAGAAATTATATAAATGGATTAATAAATAATAAGTCATAAAAATAAAACTATTTTTTATGTTGTGGTGCAGAGGATGAATTGAGGAGTCTCACAGCCTGAGGAAAGAAGCTGCTCTGTAGTCTGGTGGTACAACAGCAGATACTTCTGTATCTCTTGCCAGATGGCAGAAGGGTGAACACGCTGTGGCTAGGGTGGGTACTGTCTTTTTGTATCCTTTGGGCTCTGTGCAGGCTCCTCACCTCACCGATATCACTGATATTCGGTAGATGGGTGCCGATGATGTTCTGGGTGGTTTTCATCACCCGCTGCAGAGCCTTCCTGTCTTGGGCCATGCACATCCCATGCCAATTTGTGGTGTTTGCAATCAGGATGCTGGAAACACAAAAGTTAACAAGAACTTGGGATGGGAATTTTGCCTTCTTAAGTTTCCTTAAGAAGTACAGCCGTTTCTGAGCTTTTTTTTACTAGGGTGGAGATGTGTGATGTCCATGACAGGTTCTCGGTGATGTTGATTCCAAGGAACTTAAAACTGTTTACCTGCTCCACCTCAGCTCCACTGATGTAGACGGGGGTGTGTCTGCCTCCTTTTTTCTAAAATCAACAATCAGCTCCTTGGTTTTGTTGACATTGAGCAGTAGGTTGTTCTCTGTGCACCATTCTGCAAGATTGTTGATTTCATCCCAATTGTTTGAAATCCGGCCAATGATGGTGGTGTCATCTTCACAACAGAGTGGAGGAGGTGTGACCACCAATCCGAACTGTCTGGGGTCTGTTCGTGAGGAAGTCCAATATCCAGTTGCAGAGTGTGGTACTCAAGAGTGCTAAGCTGAAATCAACAAACAGTATTTTGATGTAGGTGTTGTTATTTTCAAGGTGTGTGAAGACTGAGTGGAGGACAGTGGAGATGGCATCCTCTGTGGATCTGTTGGTTCTGTATGCAAACTGGTGAGGGTCCAGGCTGTCCGGGATGTTGTCTTTTATGTGCTTGAGAACCAGTTTTTCAAAGCACTTCATCAGAATGGGAGTGAGTGCCACAGGGCGGTAGTCATTTAGACTAGACACTGCAGACTTTTTAGGTACAGGGATGATGGTGGCTGTCTTGAAGCAGGTGGGAACACTCTCCTGTGACAGTGATAAGTTAAAAATGTCAGTAATAACATCAACTAGCCGGTAGGCAGATGTTTTTTAGTACACGGCCAGGGATATTATCAGGCCCAGCAGCTTTATTCATATTCACTCTCAGCAGGATTCTTCTCACATCCGCTGTGGATGCTGACAGTGGCAGGTCCTCTGGAGGCAGAGTGGACTTTACAGCTGACTCTTTGTTGAGGATATGGATATCAAAGCAAGCATAAAATGAGCAACGTGGCCTCACACATTATGGGGGTGCTCCTGCTTTTGTAGCCTGTGATGTTCTGATCATCTGCTACATATCTTTGGTGTTGTTGGTGTTGAGGTCTCTCTCCAGTCTCTGCTGATGTCTCTGCTTTGCCTCCTTGATGCCAGCTTTCAGTCTTGCTCTGGCGGTGTTGTATGCTTCCTTGTCACCTGACTAAAAGGCAGCTTTTTTGGCTCTGGATAGAGCCCTCACCTCTCCATTCATCCAGGCTCTCTGGTTGGGGAATAATTTTATTGTCTTTGTGATTACCACATCATCAACATTTGCTGATGTATGATGTCACTATTGATGTATATTCCTCGGGGTTGATATGTTTCTCCTGGGTGGCGACATCTCTGAACATGTGTGTCTGTAGAGCTGCTATAGCTTCATCTATCCACACTTTAACATTTCATAATAACATACTCATTTTCAGCTGAGAGTAAGAAGTAGGCAGGAGAAGCAGGGAAATATGGTCTGATAGACCAAAATGGGAATGAGGGAGGTCTTTGTAGCTGCCAGGAATGTTTGTGTAAACAGGGTACAGGGTATTACTACCCCTAGTGGGGATGTAGACACGTTGATGGAATTTAGGTAAAACAGTTCTGAGGTCTGTTTGATTAAAATCACCAGCTACAATAAAAATACCATCCGATTGTTTTGTCATGTGAATGCTGATGACCTCATACAATTCCTGTGGTGCATTTTTTGAATTTGCATCTGGAGGAATGTAAACTGCAACAACAAACACACTGGTGAATTCTCTGGGCAGATAATATGGTCAACATCTTAACATTAAAAACTCAACATCTAGTAAACATTCTCCATCCACTTTGACTGTGTCTGAGCACCAAGCATCATTGAGGTAAATACAGAGTCCACCTCCTCTCCTCTTACTGGAATCTTGTGTTCTGTCTTTGCGAAACACCATCCACCATCAAGTGCAGTAGCTTGATCTGGGATGTTGGGATGGAGCCAGGTCTCTGTAAAGAGGTGGACACAACAGTCTCTGATCCCCCCTTGTTGAGTTAGCCTGAGTCTTATTTCATCCATTTTATTTTCCTGCGACCGGACATTAGCCAGAAGTAGGTTGGGCAGAGGAATAGCCTTAGGTCCAAGCTGTGTTAGCTTGACTCTGAATCCGGCTCTCTTCACCACTTGCGGTGACGTTTGGTCCAGCTGATCCGGCTGGGTGTTCGGGAGACAGTGATCGTTTCAAGGTCCGCTGCGCTTAACCCAATCCCCACACTTCTTTTTCCAACGTTGATGAGTGTATTTCTGTCATAAGTAATACAGGCATGAGTAATAAAGATGAAAAAACAGCAAATTAAAACAAAAATGTAGCGAAGTTTTAGGGAGCTACTGGCCGCTGCATCTGCATGCACCGCCGTTGCCATGGTAGTGGTAGAGATCTAATATTGGGATATGTGAATTTATGGGTTAAATTTGATTATGTTTTCTGTCTTCTGGTTTTGGTGTGTCTTTAAAAGATTCTAGCATTATAATTATTTTAGTTGCCTTTACTAGTTAGCCTGTCTTTGTTCTTATTTCAGTCTGTACTCACAGCTTACTCAGTCTTGTGTTTTCTGGGTTTGGTTTTCTGTTCTGTGTTTCCCTCCTGTGTTCCTGCACTCCTCCCTGTTTTTCCCTCCACACCTGCCATGCATCATGCTCGTTAGCCCTGCCCTGGTCTCAGTGTTTTTCCCCAGCCTGCTGTTACCTTCACACCTGCCCTGTATCAGTCTTGTCAGCCCTGCTTTGCCTCTTGTGTTTACTTCAGCCTATCACCTCCCAGCCTGCCCTTGCGTCTTGCCACCTGTTCCTTGTTGTTTGATTAGCTCAGTTTGTTCTGGTCTATTCTGTTCATTTTGCTCTGGTTTGTTCACTACGAAATGAGATTAGTGGGTTAATGAAGTATGTTGACCCTAAAGCCAGGGTTTTCAGTGTTACGAAGGTGGCTCTGTAACCTGGTTAGATCACCATGGTAACTTATGTTGCAAACTTAACCTGGACCGGAGCAGGTTATGTTGTGCGTTTTGGTTTAAATCGGCTATAAAAAGCGCCTCCCTTTCAACCACCTGATTTGCTGCCAAGTCCATTTAACATTGCTGGTACTGCAGTACTGATTAGACTTTTATCATGCTTACTATTGTTTTGATATGTCATATTGTAAATTTCTAATGGTGCAATAGGTTAGTTACTTGTTGGATGGGATTTTGTTAAAATATCAAACTGTATTTAAGATTATACAAAAAAAAAAAACTAATACATTTGGCCAAAACCTAAAGTGATTTCCACTTATCCTTCATTATAGGACAGAGTCAGACTTAAATGCACTTCTTGAATATAGTGTTTAAATCTGCTGCATCAAGTTTAAAGCTTAAGAGCTCTGGATGTGGGAGGCATTGACTGGTAATATAAATATATTAACTTAAAAATGTACACAATCAGCAATTTTCTGCCAGCATTCCTCGCCGTAGCAGCAGTAGAGTTGTTTTTTGCTGTGATAATGTATTTATATTCTTCATAGCTCTCCGTTATAATGACCTGTACCTCCTGCCTAAAGTAGGCGGCACGCAATCGGTCGAAGAGTCAAATGACACGTCAAACGCCCCCTTTTTATGGGAACACCTTGGCTAATAAAGAAAGTTGATAACCACCATCATGATACCACTTATCTCTGAGTGAGAGTTTAGGGTTTGTCGAGCCAGCTCACACAAAGAAAGCCTAGGTATGTTGAACTTGCTTCGTAGTACACCCCTCTGTTCTGCTCAGCTCAGCCAGCTTTTGTTTTTGCTCACACTATCTCAAAATAAAGAAGCTTCTTCAGCCTACAGTTTCTGCATTTGGGTCCACCTGCTCTGCTACTCATAAGTTTTGATTCTGCAGTGTTTTGCTAAATTTGAAAAGATAAACATTATTTGAATACCCTTGTGGGTTTTCGTTATATTAGACTGTGTTTCACCTTTTGAATATTTTAATCAACCTAAAGATACTAGGTGGAGTAAGGTTGGATTTCTGTGGAGGAAAAACTGTAGAGGTCAGCACTACTTGCTGTTCTTAAACTTCAGTAGGCCTGGCTCACAAATTTGAAGGCTACCTTTTTGTAACAGCTATATTCTGTCTATCACTATCAAAATCCATGTGGCTTCCTAATCATAACATGAGACTGAAAGACAGCTCAGTGTGCCCCAGGAAAATAGCGCCCTGTGCAGAAAATGGGGCACTCAGGTTTTGCTATGAAATTTCAGTCTGGATAACATCCTGAGCAAAGTGTGTGGAGCAGCAACAGTTTGTGCTCCTCACTCAGAACATTGTGTAATCTTTCTACTTTCTACTCAGCTGCACTCTAAAATCTCTATTTGTCACTCTCCAGTTCACACCCACAGATAATGTGGTGAAAAGTGCCTTTCAGTACAATGCAAAGCAACATGTGTTCATATAAATTTCAAGTGAAAAGGTAGATGTATGGGAAGAGAGGCAAATTTGTCCTTGATGGCAAAAAATGCATCTGCTCCCATTCAAAATGTTTCAAGTAAAACAAATATCAAGCTGTATGACTGCACTTATATATGGATACAAGACCAGAAGGGAATTGTCTCGAGGAAAATTAGAGAAAGTTCCAGGTAAGTTTAGAAATGCCCAGTCACCATTAATAATATACAGCGTATTTGGAACAGCCAGGGGCCCCCTGCCCAAGGATCTCTGGGTGCGTTGTGGCTCAAAGGGGATCGACATGTAAAGCCTCAAAAGTTATCACAATCTTAAAATTAATTCAAAAATGGACAGGGAGCCTGTAAAGGGAGGTAAGGACGGAGCGGATGGCAGCGTTTTGTATATGGACACTATGCTGACAGACACAGCAAACCTTCTTGCCACAGCTCGCATTGATGTGCCATCCTGGATGAGCTGCACTACCTGAGCCACTTGTGTGGGTTGTAGACTCCGTCTCATGCCTCATGCTACCACTAGAGTGAAAGCACCGCCAGCATTCAAAAGTGACCAAAATATCAGCCAGAAAGCATAGGAACTGAGAAGTGGTCTGTGGTCACCACCTGAAGAACCACTCCTTTATTGGGGGTGTCTTGCTAATTGCCTATAATTTCCACCTGTTGTCTATTCCATTTGCACAACAGCATGTGAAATTGATTGTCAGTCAGTGTTGCTTCCTAGGTGGACAGTTTGATTTCACAGAAGTGTGATTGACTTGGAGTTACATTGTGTTGTTGAAGTGTTCCCTTTATTTTTTTGAGCAGTATATATATATATATATAAAATGTATGATTCCCTTAAAAAATGATAAACATATAATCCTTTTTGCTGTCCAGAGAACGAACATTAGCCAGCATGATTGTTGGAACTGCCAGTTTGTATGGGTTAGTAGTTAGCCTAGCTTGCACTCCTCTGCGCTTGCCCTGCCTCCATGTCCTGTCACACTTTCGACGTTTCCTCTCTGGTGCAGCTCCAGGCAAGGCCATGGTCTCCTTTGGGCCCACTGGGCATAGCAGACCAAGCTCGCCCAGCCAGTATTTCTCTTAGCAAAAGTCTTTGTTACCAATGTAAAAAAGAAACTGACGATCATAGACATATTTCCCTTGCACTCCACACGATGACACAGACGTAGACGTACACATGGACATGACACTGCATACTCAGAACGAGGAGAGGCCGCCACAAACGCCGCCATCGCACGAGCTCATGGAGAGAGAGAGAATGCCACTAACAAGGACCCCTTCATTTCGCTTGTTGTCTTCACAAAATAACTCGATAGGTTCCCCAGTGCAGTTTCTCCTTTGGAATGTTGGTAACAGTGGCAGGTAGCTGTTAGCAGTTGCCAGCTAGATAGTTGTTTTGATTTAAAAAAATATATCTGTTGGGCCTCAAGCTTGTGGTCAGACAAAGGCAGGCCTACATGTAACCTCTGAAGCCTGGCCTTTTTCCTCTGTTCCCTGAAACAAAGGAGCAGCACCAAAATGCTGCTCCCATGATGCTTTGCCAGTTCGTACCTAAATGAGAACTCTCAGCAGGAAGCTCAAACTCTCATCTCTGATTGGCAGAGACGCACCACACCACTGGGAGTCATGGCAACACAGTCGCGATATCACCACTCCTTTACGAAGCGGTTACACGAATTCAACATCACCTTTCCTACTGTAACAACGCTGGGAGAAGCTCTGCCTCTCCGTGAACCAGTTTACTAAAGGAGGTAACCCCGTGCATGTGGACTTTTCCCCCACCGGCTGGAAGATTCTTCCCCCGCTGGACGAGCTGAAACTTCTCCCTGTGTTCAACCGAACACAATCACCGGAGAGCGCGCGAGAGAGAGAGAGACCGCTGCTGCTGCAACCCAGCAACCATGTCGCCGAGGATCAGCTGCCGTTAAAACCCCGCCGACAGAGCACAAGGACGACCCTGTCAGTATCCAAACCGGACGGACTGAAACACACATCTAATCGCTTTGTGGAGTGATCATGTGAGAGGCTATGTCTGGGCAGAGACTTGTGTGTTGTTAGCTTTTAGCTTTTTAAGCTTTATTGCTATTTGTTGTTTGATTTAACGGACTGCCGAGTCCTTCTGCCTGTTATTGTCTTAGGAGTATTTAAAGTTTGCTGTCTATTTAGTTGTGTTCACCACGCTAGACTGTTTTTGTGTTTTGTCCCACGTGGGACTGCTGTGTTTGTGCCACCATGAGTGAGAAAGTAAGTTGTTGGTCGATCGAAAGTCAGACAACGTGCTTTACAGACTGCCGTCCCTACGCACCCTCTCTGTGGACAAACAACCGCTGCTCTCCCCTCACGATCGCAGGACTTCGACGTGAACCTGCATTTCTTCTCCTCCTTTCTCTCTCTTGCTACTAACACCCGCATACACGCACCTTTCTTACACATCTGATGGCTGATATCCCTCCAATATTAGCATCCACAGACAGTTTCTGGGTGGTGCCCCGTATTATTAATTCATATTAATAATTTAATTTTTATTAAACCTGCTCCCAATCAAAGACCCAACATATCCAAAGATGATATTTCCTCTTCTGTTCTTGCTGATAATGCTGTTACCTCTTCCTTAGAGTCCTTTCTGAAGATTATTTGAAAGTTATTTTGCAAATGTCCCATTTTTTAGGTCCAAGTTTGAGATGTATTTAGCCCATCTCCTTTTTTTTTTTTTTTTTTTTAAACAAGAAGAGATAAAAGCCTGGACTACTTTTTCCAAATCTGTGAGCGTTAAACATGTTTCTTGGTTAAGGTCCTCAGGTGGTCCACAGTTGGGGAAAGCATGATAGAAAAACCCTGGTCACTTGGTTTTTTTGAATGAAAGGTTGGAGTCAAAGATTACACCCAAATTGCATTTATTTGAAATGATAAATATGACTGGTGTGCCTCAACTGTGAGAAGTTAGTCCAATTAGAAGGAAATCTGATTTGAACTGGTTGAGTCGTAAAAGCGTTTTGCATCATCCAGCTCTGAAAGATTTTCTCTGAAAGATTCAGCCAGCCTATATGGTTTCATGCGGTCTTAGGTTAGACATACAGCTGCTCATCAGCCTTGGGATGAAATGTACTGTTATGTCAGTAAAATGTGACATGATAGTAGGATACATATAGAAAACAAGAGTGGTCAAAGAAATTCATGCCACGCCACGTATCTGAATGCAGATCATTTTCAGATGGAACACCAACTAAGCAAAAAAACATCCAAAAAGCTCTCTCTGCAATGCTCATATAACCTGCCACTGAAAATAGATTCTAATCTACTCAGCAGCACACAGAGACTGGAGAGATTGGAGATGTGGATGGTCAGTGTTTTGTTTTTGCTGCTATTCATGTCTGTCTGACAGACATAAATATCACATGACAAAATAACAACCCCTCATGTCAGAAACCTCTTAAGATATGTATGTATTTTTTAACATATCTAGATATCTACTTTTAAAAATACATATTTCCTATTGGGAACAATGCTCACAATGTTCCACACACTTGGAGAATCAGAATTACTAGCACACTTTATGTTGGCTTTTACTTTCCTTTGTCACCAACTACCATAAAATGTTCCCATAAATATTTACAAGTTTTCAAAATAATGTTCCTTTAATAAATTATTCAGGCAGACTTTGACCTTTTATTGACATCAGACTTAAATGTTTATTCACACCTACATATTTTGGATGCTGAAGCAAACCAAGGCTCTGAAATGAAGTCATACTTATTCCCTTTAAAGATCCCTTTCTGTGGGCTGTCCAGAGGCTGAATGCTTAAGTTGTTGTGGAATATAAAAAGGCCTACCTGTGGCCGTGGGTAACCAGAGGCATGGCAGGACACCCTGAGGCTCTCTCCCAGGCGCACAGCTAGTCTCCTGGGCTCTAGCTGCACCAGTGGAGGGATACACACCAGGCTGTTGAGCGGAACCTCCACCAGGCTGAGGTGGGAGAGACGCGGTGGCTCTGTGCAGACCAGCCGACGTTCTGCTGAACTGAGCAGCCGCTGGCCCTCCTCATCAATCCAGCTCCTCAACCAGTGAAGAGCACAGTCACAGCGCCATGGGTTGTCTGACAGGAGAGCAGAAGACAGGACGTTGGAAAATGAAAGATGGCTTTTTAACCCCTTGATGCTAAACCAACTGAGGTCCTTGACGCTGGTGCTGGTGGTAGGAAGAAGACACTGCAGTGTAAGACAATGTTTTGTGATGAGTTAATAAGGTATGTTTTTAACAGGAGGGTTATGAATGGTTTTGGAAAACAAGGAAACTGCACTGACTGAAGGTTTGGGAGTAACCATGGAAAGAAAGAGAAATACACATACTGGATAGGGAATAACTGCAGGAAGAATGGGTGTGTGAGGAGTAAGAGCACAAACAACCCTGTCTCCTACTAAATGTCATATGCCTTTTATATGCCAATTTGGAAAAGCAAACTAGCTTTGTTTTGAAGGAAACATCATTGCTGTATGTATGGTGTTCACTTACAATGTTTCTTCTATCCAGGAAGTGTGATGTTCTTATATTGCACAGAGCGAGAGCAAGAGTTGCAGACAAGATGGTGGTTTTGATAGTGGAATTGAAAAAGTCAAAGTGTCCCATCTTGTGCTTCAGTCAGTTGACTTTTTCAATATTTAACCAAGACCACCTTAACCAAGTGATTAGAGTTTCCCAATAGAACCATAACAATGTTATTTCATGCTTTAGTTGTCAGGAGCGGATACTGTAGGAAAGCTAGCACAGTAACAGTAAAGTGTTGTGATGAACATACATAAAGTGTTCAGTATGAACATTTTGCATTGGCAGAGAACAGTTTGCAGATACGTTATAATGGAATGTTTATTATGTTGATATTATTGTTGATAATCTAGCTAGCATGTTAAGTCTGTTACAAAACATATTTGCTAATGCCACTTGAAAGTATTTTTTAGGAGACAGGATTGTTTCTTAATTGAACTTCAGCTATAGTTGTACTGTATGTCCTCCAGCCTTAATGAGGAGAATAAAGAGGGGAGGGGTAGACTTCAAGCATTGAAAGCAAGATACAGCAAACCTAAGAACAAGCATTTGCTTTCTTAGTTGGTCAAAGGCAAACATGAGTTCCAGGAAAAGCTAGTTAATGGCTCTTTGAGCTTAGATTAGTTTGTTACACATACTGTAACCACATGAATTTCCATGCTCAAAAGAAACTTGTTTTGGTTCCAGGATAACCAGATTTGGATTCCACACAGAGTTTGTGTGTGTGTGCTGTCTCATAACTCAATGTATGTGATTAAACAATCACATACATTGAAGACAAATCCACCATTTTGCAGTATTAAGAAAAGAAAAAAGACCAACATGGCTGTCAGTTGTCGCTAAGCAAGTTTTCCTCAGGATCGTGTCTAATCTTTACACTGACATGTATTTGAGTAATCCACTCTCACCTGTGATGCGTAGGACCTGCAGGCTGACCAGAGGTCGCAGTGACGCAGGGCCAATGGTGTGAAGATTATTCCTGCTCAGGTCCAGCAGAGCTAGAGAAGTCAAACCAACTAGTGCCTGGTCTGCTAACATCTCTATACTGTTATGCTGCAAATGGAGCTCTTGCAGACGCTGCAAAGACACGGATGGAAGTGTACATCATCCATATAGCAGAAGTCTGCTGCTATGCTGAACAGACAACTGAGAATGCATCTTGCAAGTGACAACATATATGTGCTCTACTATGCCTTACCTGTAAGCCACGGAAGGTGTAGTCCAGCAGGCGCATGATGTCATTTCCTGCCAGGTAAAGAATGCGTAGATGTTCCAGTCCCTGAAACATGTCGGCAGTCACTAGGTGTATCCGGTTTCCATTCAGAGCCAACTCCAACAACAGACCCTGGTTTTGGAAAGAGCCAGGCTCCACTGCTGAGATGGTGTTGTTCTGGAGGAGGAGAAGGTGACCAAACAGAAGTATTTGCAGCTGGTTATTGCTCTGTAACTGAAGCTTCTACTTTTTTTGTCTATTCCATTAACATACATGAGGGGGGCAAAATATTAGGAACACTTTTTAATATAATGCACTCCAGTGCACCACCAACACCCACTACAACCTCAATAATAAACATAAGTAGACATAAGTAGAATTATCACCTTTCTGTCATTAAAAACTGAAAATGTATAAGCTTTGTAAATGTAGAATTTATGGCAGAGCTAGTGTATGTGTATATGTTTCAGATTAGGTTTGTTGAAATTCTGTTCTCTCACCCATCCTCCCACTGACTGAGGATTGCTTAATCCAGTAAAAACTCTGCCAAAGTGCACAGAGACAAACATCAAAACACCGATATTTGTAAAAATCTTGTCTTGGTGTACAGTGGTTACTAAGTATAATGGGACTATGCCCTACAGGCTCAAGGACAAACTGTCAACATTTTATAAAATTAAGAAAGCCTTCTTGAATTGGGATCATAGGTATATAGACCTCGCAGAGTGTAATAATGTAATACTGCAGGTTTGTAATCTATGTATTCAATTGTCAATATTTATTTTTTTTACTTTGCTTGTTTTAACTTTAACTTTTTATTTTTCCTTGTAATCGTTATATTCTTCTATTCTTCAAATTCTGTGAAGGTTCTTTTTTAAGACTATTCATGTGGTATTTTTTGAAATGGCAATTTCTCAAAATGATGGGATTGTTGGGTCATAACATGTTTTTGTGATATTACAACTTTATTCTCTTAACAAAATCCCGTGTCCAATTCTTGTGATATATATGCTATAATATTTTGCTGCTAACAGATTTCCTTTTAAATATATTTTTATTTGATGGTGCTTATTCATCTTAACTCTGTCTTTTATGTCTGTTGTCTTATTTCTTTTATTGTGACACACTGACGTTCCGCACATACTTACTTCCATGGTGTAACTGCTCATGTAGACAAAAGCTCAGCAGATACAAACTTTGCACTGAGAAATCAATAACAAATGAGCAAATGCCTGGTTCCAATTCAGAAAAAGTTTTTCATACTTAAACTCTGTGTGTGTGTGTGTGTTTGTTACCTGCAGGTAGAGGTAGTGCAGGTGCCTCAACAGAGTGAGGTCCTGTCGACGGATCTGACCAATCACATTGTCCTGAAGGAAGATAGTCTGGATGGAGAGAAGATGAGATGAAGAGTGACAAAACAAGAGTTCTAGTTAGTATTGCTGAATGTATCAAATAATTATGACATATGGGGAACTGTATGTCATAATTCCATATGCACGACTTCTGGCTGGGCAGTGAAATTTCCTTGGTTCTTTAATACTGATGTCAGTCAAGATTGATGTAACATCTGTAGTAATGTCAGTGAATCTCCTCGTTCAGTGCAATGAGCCTACCTGTGTGGATGCAGGGACGTGTTTGGGGATGCCCTGCAGGCCGGTGGAGCCACATTCTACAGTGAGGCTATAGCAACGACAGCTCACAGGGCAGGAAGGAGAAGCTTGACCAGGAGTGTGGAGGGACAGGAGGAGCACAGAGAGAAGAAGCAGCGACAACACAGCCATCACACCAACAGGAAGGACTGTGGATGAGGAGAGACGGGGGAACACACAGGTCAGTCATGACCAAAACTCTAACTGCATTAACATCTGAGCTCAGCTTTTTGACAACAACGAGCAGAGTGGCAATCCAAAGAAAAGACTACATGTAACCATGAAAACAAGAATTAGTTTAATTCAGTTGGGAAAATCACTTAAAGTACCCCTACACTCAATAATGTGCTGTCTATATTATTCATTCAGTAGGATGTCTGAGGTTTTCTGTGCAGAATGATGTAAGTACAGAGTTTGTTTTCAAAGTTTCTCTGTGCTCACCTTAAATCTGAGTTTAACACGTGTACCTACCAGCATGATTTGTGACATCACAACTAGTTTGGAGCCAGTCATGGTCCAGTATGTAACTCACAAGTGTGATGTGGAAACTTGAAGCTTCCAGTGCACACTGAGAATGAACTACTGGACATCTTGTATCCAGCAGTTCTACTTTTGAAATAAAGAACATCTGCATATTCATAGATTCAGGAGTTTTTCAATAAGGGAGAAGGATGAGATGTCATTTTAAGAATTTCTTTCGAGGTGATTTTTTGTGATAAATAATTATTCAAGCAGAACATTTTTTATATGTCTTAAAACATGTCTGGAGGTGATCTTTAAAGCTATTATACACTTAGCACAAAAAGTAAGGAAATTTGTGTTTGGTAGATTATTTCTTTGTTGTAACAATGCTTCTTGGCAATAAATCTTATTGGGGTGGAAGCAGACATCTTAGTGACAGATATTGCTAACTAATACAAATAAAACCAAAACTATCTGACTGGATTTTTTTGCTTTTTTTTGGGTAAAATTTGGGTAAACCAATCCTTTAATTCCCTCCTCTTTTTTTTTTTGCAAATTTGTATAGAAACTGTCTTTTAGGGGAAGAGCTGAAGGAGGAGAACCTTTGAATCACACACTAGTAGAAGAAGTGATATTAAAACATCTAAATTTTGGCAGGAGAAATCAGATTTAATGGACATGCTGGAGACATGTACCTCAGATCTAGATATAGGTTTACTCATGTCAGTTGTAACGCAACAGCAGCATTGTAACCAACCAAATACTGTTTGACAAATGTCAGCCTGTCGTATAATTTCCAGCTTTCTCCCTGAGTCTCAACAGGATTTCTGTTATATTCAGACGGATTTCAGAGGACACATTAGTTCAGAGGTCTGTTTCCTGCTGTTTCAGTTTCACAGCCACATGGCAGGTCCAGTTCAGCATGGCCTCCTGAGATCAAACTGTTTACTCTGCACTGAGACACTGTTTCAGTCACATGAGAATTATCTGTTTGACTGTGCTGCATACAGTACAACCTGAAGGTGCTATCACTAAAAGAACACTGGCAGGTGTGTGTGTTGGGTCATGTATATTCATGAAGATTTTGTAAACTTAATGTAAAATAATGTTTTGGAAACCCCCCAAAATAACAATACAAGTCTGGCATTAGCTCAAGATGTCACACCCTGTAAAGCCATGTGATTTTAGTATCAAAGTGCAGAAAATACCTCTCTGACTGTGAGAGAAAGAATCCCATCAAGTCAGAAGTGAAATGTGTTGTAACAGGGTAACCACAGGGGATTATGTCTTTATAGAGGAATACACTCACTGTGACAGCCACAGCACTGATAACACCACTACAGATTAAAGCTCTTTTAGTTATTCATCTCAGTGTGTGAATCACTGTCACCATAGGAACCATACATGCCATGAGGCATTGACTTGCACATAAGGATCCATCATCAAGGCCTTTTTCTTTGTTTCTCTTGGAGCAGGAGGCCTTCACAGCATCATTCACTAAAGGGTTCTGCAGCTGTTTGCCTGAGAAACATTTCTCTGTAGGAACTGTTGTTATGGCTACTTGTTTTAAGTGAGGACTGAAACCTACTGCATCATTTCAACAAAGCTATGACATTTGCTTATTTACAGTTAATGCTAATATCTGACATACAGTATGTTAAGAGTTTAATGGTAAGTACAGAAGTAAATCATAACAGGATACAGTTTTCAAAAATAGCATAAATGGGATATGAAATGCAGTGCCGTCAGAAATGTCAGCACTAGAACATCCATTAAAAACATGAATTATTAATGAATTATTTGTTTTTTTCTTACCATTGTGTCCTGTATATCTGCATGTTAAATATATAGTATATTTTCAATAGTTTCAATATCATTCAAATTTGAAATAAACTGGTTTTCAAATATTAAATGTGTGATGTTGCGGATCTGCTAATTTTTGTCAAGATTTCAGCATTTAAGTAGGCTAGTATTATCATGTGTTTTTATACTGTAATATTTTGAAATTAATCTCCTTCATGTGTTTAAATATCCAATTCTGGCTCGGGCCCTATAAAGGCTAGCTGCAACCCTGCAGGTGGAATATATTTGACTGAGATGGACATACACTACAATAAAGCAATGTGACTTTTGATCTCAGTGTGATGCAGTTAGTAGTCACAGCGCATATGAGCTGAGGTGGTTGGATATCCAGCGGTGCTGCAGGCCACCTTGACAGACTGAGCCAACAATACAGTAAACAATATCTGACCCCAGCACTGTATGCCTGCTGTTGCTTATATTAGCTCAGTTTAAAAAGACACCAGGACACAATGTACAGCAGAACCTTCCAGGTGTATCTGTACAAACAGATCAGGAGAAATATTCAAACGACATTTTATTGTATTGTTGCTTTTTATACCTGCTGAAGAGGGGTGGATGAATGATGCCTTCCCTGCACGATGCCTTCTTATAAGATCCCAGTGATTCAAATTTATTTTCGCTGCTAAAGATGAAGCTCCAGGCAGCTGAAAGCACAACAGCAGCTGATGGATGTTTCCACAGTGCGGGCCCGTCGCATCCTCGGAACGGAAGAAATAATGGAAACAGAGGAGGATAGCGCGACGACCAGCGGATCAGGTGGAGCGTCAGTTCACGGCAGGTCGGACGGAAGATTCTGCAGCACTAAGTGTAAACCGGACTGAAACGGGTTCAGGTGTCATTGTTAAATCCCAACATCCAGCTGTTCGTTCACTCCTCTCTCCCTCTCATCCAATTTCCCCACGCTGCTGCTCCCGAGGACCACAGTCAAGTTAACTGGGTTCAGCTAGCAGCAGCGAGGGACACTTCCGCCCCCAATTATTCACAATAAAAGCGTTATCACAGAAATCTAAATTACGTGAAACTTATATTTCCACGAAATTTGTCGCAATTCAGTGTCAAAATACTTCTCTCACATTAAAAATTTAACTAGCTATTGGGGAATGTATTAAATAATAATAGGCTAATAATACTAATAATTGTATGTACGTTTATTTTGTAATGGGCTCGTCATGGCAGCTTCTGTATCTTATGTCATGTGATTTATGTTACTAACAGATGTTGCCCCAATGAGTGGAGTGGATGATTGGATATATTTTTAGTATTATGAAATTAGAAGAAATTATGAAGTATTTTATAATGTCTTGATTTTTTAATGTTTTAATACTTTGGGTCTCCATAGAGTCAAGCTTATTGTCACGTTATCAAAATAATTTTGATCATGTTTCTCTTTCATTCTTCGTGAAGGATGGTTTGTAACAACAGCAGCCAGCAGAGCTGTGTTCATTGTTTAATTTATTTCAACATCATCATCTCATCTGACCAATAATAATATAAAATAATATAAGAAATCTATGAAAGTGTCCATCCACAGCCCTGTATAATGAGAGCTATGGGTAAAGAGGCTGCCTGGCAGCAAAGTCACCACCCTGACTTCTGCTCATCGATGACATCATATCCTTTGATGAAGTCAGTGTTCATCATCATCACTTTACTCTGTGTGTCTACCTTTCAACACAGTTCCACTTCAGTGATGTTGTGTCTTCCTACATTCAGGGGTTACGTGGTGGCTGTCGACCTTCTGGCTGAGCATGAATTATATGTGAGGGATCACACAGCCAACTGCTTCTCTGGACATTGCTGGAACACATGATGTAGCGCCAAGGCCTCAGAATCCAAACTGCATGTTTACAGTCAAAACATCAGTCAGAAGGTAATAACTGGATTTTACTAACTACAACCAGAACAACAATCAGTGTTGTGGTAACAAACAGGTTTTGGGTTCTGATGTGCCATGTAAAGAAGTCCAAGTCCATTTTGGCTTGATTATAGCGCTGTAGTTGAAAGCAGGTTATGACTGGTTGTGTGAGAAGACGATGGGGAAGATTTGGCTGTAGTGATCTACAAAGTGGACTTCCAGGCCCTGGGTGATGTAGTCCGGCAGGTCAGAAAAGTCCTTCCTGTTCTCAGATGGCAGGATGATGCATGTCACACCGGCACGACGGGCCTGACAAGAACAAGAAAATACAGTTACAATTCCAAAGAAAATAAGAATGAATTTGAAATTTATGAATTACTTCTACAAAACAAGTATATATTTGCCATGATAGCAGTGGGCTCTGAGGATTGTAATGTGATGTAATGTTTCTTGATTCATCCAAGCAACACACCCTAAATATCTACTGGCCAGATTATCAGTACACTTGCTGCAGATATTCATAGTCTGCATGGGGAAATGACCCTGGTGCAAACAAAATATGAAAATGTAACAATTTGAAATGAATTTTTTTGAGCACATTCTTGCTCTCAAAGGGATGAACACTTACACTTGTTGGTTGACCATGGCTTTTCCTCTAGCATTGCTGTTTACATTTTTAGAGCCACTACTGGTAAGGCTCTGCAAAGAGCTAAACTGTTAGTATGTTTGCTGCTGTGGGTGCCTGACAGGACTTAGCTGGACTGTATGGTGATTTTGGTGTAGTGGTGACAGTTGAACCTGCAGGCCATGTGATCAGAATCAGACTTTTTGCCAGACATGTTTGTTATGAAAGGAACGGCCATAAAACTATGAAGCAAATTTCTCTTTAAATGGTCAGAATTCAAACCAGCAGGTCCAATAAATCATTAAAAGCCACCAGGTGTGTCATGCAGCCAGAGAAAGACATGACTGCTCATTGATTATGAGCACTTGATGAGGATGCAGGAAAAACTGAGCAATGGGTAGCCATGTTTGGGCACCTTATGATCGTATGTCATGTTGATATTTAAACCAAGTTTTCAAACTGCGTATTCTACAAAAATGTTGACTTTGGCTGCTAGCTTTACACCAGAGCGCTCTCATATTTTATTTGTCATCAAACAGAAGATTTCCACAGGTTAGACTGAACAGATCACCAAATGATTTTTGTTCTTCAGTCTGTCAAATAGTTAAATTACAAAATGGGTTCTCAGTAGGTCAGAGGTCATGTTACACTGGGGATTTGATGTAATGCACCAGGCTAGTGTGTTTTAGGACTCTAAAGTCTACCTCTGAAGGCAAGTACTTAACTCACACGATGAGGAATATCTGACGTTTGCACAGTGCTGCAGTGAAAGCTCATGTAATTGCCTATTAGATAACAGGCAACACCAACTGACTCACTTCATTCAACCAACATGTTTCACACTGGCAGCACATCCTGATTATTAAGAGTAAAACTGCAACTAATAATTATCTCTTATCTCTCTTATCTTGCTTAGTCTGTCATTAGTTTTTCAATTAAAGGATTAATTCTTTTATAAAATGTCAGATCGTTGTGAAAAATGCTCATCACAAGTCCAAGGTTATGTCTTTTAAATGTATTGTTGTGTCCGACCAACAGTCCAAAACCCAAAACTATTCTATTTACACTTGTATAAAACAGGAAAAAACAGCAAGTGTGTTTGTGTATATTTCTGTATGTCTTGTACTTACAGCGATAGTTTTCTCTTTGATTCCTCCCACTGGCAGTATTTTTCCAGTCAGTGACACTTCACCAGTCATGGCTACGTTCTGACGTACTGGCTGGTTGGTTGCCAGGGACAACAGTGCGGTGACAATGGTGCAGCCAGCGCTTGGTCCGTCCTTGGGAGTCGCCCCCTAGAAACAAGTGACAGTTGCAGACAAACAGACAGGAGTTAACATTGCTGCCAACCACAGCATATTTTTGATTTTTGACCACAGGGGGCGCTAAAGCTGGACATTTTCAAATTCTGTATGTAGCACCTTTGAGCACTTCAGTTTTTTAAAGGTTCTATTTGTAAGAATAAGCCCTTAAGTCAGCTGCAGTCAACATCCTGTTACTTGTGCACATGGTCACTTGCAGGCCAAGCAGCAGCACAAGACTATTGCAGGTAAAGTGTTTTTCCTCACTTACACCTCTCATAATAACATAAAAGATCTCTAACATTGTGTTTTGCACCATGTTTCAGCAAAGCATCTCTCACTCCCAGTCAGTCAGCCCACCCAGACAACAACGTGCTGTGGCCGGGGAGCAACACACTGCAGTTTTGTTGTTAAATGTGTGCTCATTACGACATTTGGACTACCAACAGAAAAAACAAAAGGGGTTCTGCTGTTGCTCTGTAAGCTTGTTTTCTGCTCCTTTGTTGAAGAAATAATGTTGTTTTAGTTATGTGTGTGCTCGGGAGTGGGTGACTTGTCATTGCAGGGGTGTTTTGTTGTGAAATGTGTTGTGGTCGATGGAGGCAGCAAGCCGCCTCATTAGCTGGAGAGCTAATATCTGCAGGGTGTTTCTAGTCGCATAGCACTGTTTTTGTTGTGTTATGTTGTTGTGTCGTTATGCTGGTCATTTGTTGACGTTAGCGGGAGAGAGGCAAGGCACATAAACGTCACATAGAAATCAGTCCACAGGCTGTTACAGATAACCAAGAAAGTCGGGGAAATTAGAAGTTACGTTACAACCCATTCACTCATTGGCAATAAAAAAATGATTAATACATGTAAATGCTTCACAATTCTTACATATAGAACCTTTAAAATGCTACTGAAATAAAATGGATTTTTTTCTTGCATACTTTTTAGTAGCTAGTAAAGAATAAGTAAAACAAGTTAAAAGAGTAAGCAATAATAATAATCAGTAAGTAATTTATTTATAGTACTTTATCGCCATGGTTACCTCAGGGACATGCAGGTGCAGGTGGGAGTTGACCAGGAAGTGATTTTCTGGTTGCTGCGTCATCAGGAAGGCTCTGGCAAAGGTTGATGCAATCTTAGCACTTTCCTTCATAACATCACCCAGCTGACCTGCAGAGGAGCACCAACACATTGTGAATATATCAGACTGATGCTTGCGTGGCTCCTAAAACTGCTGGACAATGTTTAATTAACCTCCAATCTGCAGAGTGACTCAGTTCATGGCTTTCCTGACTGACCTGTGACCTCCAGTGACCCCTCTCCTTTAGGGTCCGCTCCTCCAGGAGGACGGCGCAGTGACGTCTCAATGAACAATGTTGACCCTCCTACACAGAGGACAAGACACAGTCAGAGCTTCTGTATGCTAATTTTCTATTGGTTTATGTCTGTGTGTGTGTGTGTGTGTGTGTATTTCTCTCACCCAGAGCGGTCCATGCCAGACCCATAACCACTCCAGGTGGTGTGACATCATACATTCGGTCCACTGTGAAAAGCGGTTTACCCACATAGTCCTGCAGGTTGTCAGGTGAAACACTCACTGTGGTTTGTTTCCCACTGACAATAGAGAACGCCACCTTACGGAAAACCTGACAGACAGACAGATGGGGAGGAGATTACAAACAAGTAAATAATGTTCTTTTGGTCACACAGAACCACAGTCCACCTGCAGTTATTGGTTTCCTGCTTCATAGCAGTGAGTTTAAGATTAGTTTAGCAGGTGGTGATTTTCTATTGCTTTCTCATCCACACCAGCCTGTTCCATAACTACCACTGCAAACACCAGCAATCCCTGTTGGTCCTATTAAAGGATGAGGTAGCAGTAGGATTCAGTTTTTGTTATATGCAGAGTGTTCTGCTGTTTAAGACCAGAATCTCTATTCTGAGTAGCTTAAAGCATCAGAGCTGTGGTTTAGTACATCCAGAACAAAGCTTTACAGTGTTTTACCTTCTCCACTTGTTTCTGCAGGTTCCTGACTCCAGACTCCCTGCAGTACTGTCTGATGAGCAGACTGAGGGCTTCAGATGAGATCGAGGCCTTCTCCTCGGTCAGGCCACACAGGGAGCGGAGCTGAGGGACCAGGTACCGCTGGACACACATGCAGGAAATGGAATTAAACCATAATGTACAAGCAAGGCATATTCCATTTTTACTTACTGCTTAATACTGTGAGCAAAAAACATTCCACTATTATAAAAAAATATAAAACAATAATCATAAAAACATCATTTATTTCTTTCTTTTTTTCCCCCACAGTCAAATATGTAAGTTGGTGTCACCTCAGCGATAGCCAGTTTCTCCTGGGCCACGTATCCAGACACATTAATCATCTCCATCCTGTCTCTGAGGGGCTCTGGGATGGTGTCAATCACATTGGCCGTGCAAATAAACAGAACCTTTATTGGAGCAGACAGAACGGGATGCGGTTTACAAAAACTGCATTTTCACTAGGACTGTGGAAGTGTACATAAAGAGCACACACTCTCACCTTTGACAGATCAACAGGAACATCCAGGTAGTGGTCAAGGAAATTGGCATTCTGTTCAGGGTCCAGAAGCTCCAGCAGTGCTGAGGATGGATCGCCCTGGTAACCACGACCCATCTTATCCACCTGGTAATGACAAGTTAGAGAAAGATGGATTATCATTAACATCACATGTTCCTGGCAACAGCAATAACCACTGAAGCTCAGAGAGAAAACCCCATGACAACATACTGCACACTGTTCACACACTTTATCTGGGTTTCACTTTTTCTGTACAGTTTTGCTTTTCATAACAGCCTTGTTTATTTCTTAGGATTTCTCCCTCTGTGCACACATATTAACCACATATGTACTCACAGAGCACTTTATTAGGAACACCATGCTAATACTGGGTATTCCTTTGAGATTCTGGTCCATGTTGACATGATTGCATCACATCATTTCAGTAGAGCTGCACATTCTCCCGTTCTACCACATCCCAAAAGTGTTGAATTCAGATCTAGTGACTGGGCAGGCCACTGAAGTACACTGAACTCAGTGTCATGTTCATGAAACGAGTTTTGCTTTGGGAAAAGGTGCATTATCATGCTGGGAGTAGCCATTCAAAGATGGGTAAATTGTTGCCATTAAGGGAGTCACATGGTCAGCAACAATACTCAGATAGGCTGTGGTATTCAAACCATGATTAGCCCCTTTTCCACTACATTCACTGATTCTCTCACTCACTCAGCTAAAAAATTACACCCATGCTTGAAACAGCATTCACACGAGGAAAAAACAACACATATATATCCTGTTGTTCTTTTTACTGCTGCATTAGTTGGATGTAATGAATGAATGAAAAGGGGAAATCCAGAGGAGGAAAATGAAACAGAAACTAAGAGTGTCTGTCTCCACAGTAAATCATAAATCATCTGTTGAGTGTTTGATGGTCATTTATTTGTGTTCTAGAACGAAACCGCTGGGAAACAATCAGAAAGTAACGTTTTATTTCTCTCATTCACCAGCTTTTCTCTCAACTACCGTTCCCTCTCCTCGCTCAACCACTGCTGCTCTGTCTCTCTTGTGCACGCTCTCTCTCCTTTTCTCTAGTCTTTTTTTAAAACAAGTTGGGAAACCAACAACAAAACCTTTACTTTTAACATTATCAAAGTGGAAACACACTCACACAGACAAAATAAATTGAATTGAACTGCTAAAAAAAAAAAAAAAAAACTTTTGCCCTTTCTTTTTGTCATCATCATTATTACTATAACAATAACTATTGTTATTGTCACAATGATTTATTGAAATCATTATCTCCACTTATTCGTTTCTATTTATTTATTTACCCATTCATCCACTCATTTTTTCTCTACAGACCACCCCTTTGTTTGTTTCTACTATTACTGCTGCCACAAATACCATTAATGATTCAAATAATTTTATGCCCAAACTCACTCCACATAGCTGCTTCCCTACAACAATCACACATCTTCTCCATGCACATCTACAGTTAGTCTCTCCATTTCAATACTCTACATTTTGTTAACCTATATCCATCCCTACCTTCCTATCTATGTCATTCCTGTGTCTTTGTTGTTGTTAGAAAAAAAAGTTATCAAACGAAGACAAATGTCCTCCCCTTGTCCTAAACTGGTCCTAAATCAATACGTGAGTACGTCCTGGTTTTATGAATGAAGCGGTGCACAAGTTGATGCAGCTGAGCTGTGTGTGTTTGACCAATCAGCAGCAGTCATCAAAACTGCAAAACCAAAACAATGAGCTAAGAGAGACCAAAAAAACTCAGCTGAGAGGAGCTGCAGAGTTCACACACATCATTACAATCAACACCTTTCACATTACACAGAGTCACTCAAGAAGATCAGTTTGTGTCTCTTTTTAAGTAGGTAGTGTGTAAGGAGAGTCTGGTTAACTAAAAGGATGCCTTTACCGACACGCAAGTGAAGCAGGTCAGTATATCAGGGGTCAGCATTATGTTGATTTTAGCTATAGAAGTCTTGATTATTGATTCTTATAGCCCAGGGCGCCACGGCAACCTAGTACTTTAAAGCTCCATTTGGACAGGATTAACATTACGGGGGGAGGTGGGGAATGACATATTCACTGTGCTCCTCTGTGATTTAAAGAGAGATGTTCTTACTATATTGTTGATCTGGTGATCTATCACAACATTTTTATGAATTATGAATGTGCAAAGTGGGAGAAGTGCTAATCCATAAACAAACATTTTTAAATGTCAACCTAAGGAGACTCTAATCTAGGAGGTGTATTACATTGAAATATTTTTTTCCGAGGGAGGAGGGGGCTGATGAAGTGAAAGATAATTTTTACTTTTACGGTGACAATACGCTCGTTACTATAAGTGCAACAAAACCTTCGCGAGTAGAAAGCCTATATGTACTTTTTCAAACAACCTGTTCAACAAGCATAGACATGTAGAAAAGCTATATTTTCAACTGCTTGCCCACAGTGTCCCATCCACCCCCGGTATGTTTTACACAACCACAACGCATCACAATGAAAGCTGTCTGTATGTAGCCAAACTGTAAACTTAGTTACTGGCTGAGACAAACCAGTACTTCCTCCTCTCTACCAGCGGTACCTGCAGGCAGTGAACCACATCAGCAGCAGAGGACAGAGGACAGGGAGAAAGACTGTCTGTGCAGAGAGCAACTGCGCACACGTGCTGTACAGTGCCAGAAACAGGTTGTGATAACGAAAAAGAAAAAAATATGAAATCGGGAGATTAACGGGAGTGATTCCCAATCGGGAGGACAGCGGGAGAAAAATAGTTGTCCCACAGTTGCATATTTGCAAGTTGTAAAATTGTATTTAAAAAAAATTCTATACTATATCTTCACACTGAATCACATCAGATCTTTTAAATTTTTGATATATAATACCCATGTTATAGTACTTTCTTAGCAACTAGGTGCATGTGCATGATTTATGAGGCATTAAAAATGGAAAAAATGATTTCAAACCCATATTTCAAGTGCATACTGCCAATGTATGACAAAGTGTACCATAAAAACAATCATACCACTGGAAAGAATATGTTTTAATTAGTAAATGCACAAAACATGAAGTTGGTACCTTGAACCAAACTATATTAATTAAGGTATCAAACACGCCATGTTTTACTACAAACAGAAATTCTGCAAAACCCAGTCCTACAATTTAACTAATTGCAATGTCACAAAATTGAAAGCTTGTGAGGAGAAGTGTTTACTTTAAGTTTGAACAATGCACTTTTTTTTTAATCTGGTGGAAGTTTATACTGCCTGTCAATTGGTTAAGTGGGGCATCAATGATCAATGATATTGACACTATAGGTGTCAATATAAATTTTTACAGAATTAAATTTTTATAATTAAGAAAACTACAAGACTAAAAACATGTCCAACAGATTATTTAAAAGTAAGCTTACCTTTTGAGATTTTTTACATAATCCAATTTGTGACAGTCTTCAGAGCAACTGAGCATTTCTCCAATGGAGCATGGTGCCAAAGATGAAGCCATGTTACATGGAAATCAACACCATCCAACATAGCAAAAGGACAGGTCAAACACAATGACTTAAATACACAAGTAGAACCAAACAGGGGAAACATCACTGGTTAAACACAATGAGGAACAGGCAAAAACAAAGCAGACAATGACCAGGCTAATAAACAGAATAAGGTGAGGGGTGGAGAGAGAGACACAAGGAATAGAAGCACGTGGCTACGTAAACAAAACATCACATGGCAACCAAGGAAAAAAAACAATTACCCAAAACCGTGAAGACCATGTTTGATACCTTAATTAATATAGATTGGTTCAAGGTACCAACTTCATGTTTTGTGCATTTACTAATTAAAACATGCTCTTGTTTTTAAACTGTTTTTATGGTAAACTTTTTCATGGGCAATATGCGCTTGAAATATAGGTGTGAAATGACATTATTTACATTAAGTATGAAGCAAATCCAAGATGGTCAGTCTAAATAATAAATTATTATATATATTATATAAATAAATTTTCTAAAATCTGTTGATTTTACCTGGAATTACCCAGGTATGTACACAGTGTTCGGGCACCGATTACATTACTTGCCCACCGCCCCCACTGTTTTGCTTTTTTAAAATATAAATAAAACCCATTTCATCCTCTGGCTTGTCCCCACATCTGTGCGCTGCAGCCTCACCGTCACAAACACACTGAGCTACTCCTTAAAGGAACTACGCTACTTCTAAATTTAGCGCAAAAAGTAAGGAAATTTGTGTTTGGTAGATTATTTCTTTGTTGTAATAATGCTTCTTGGCAATAAATCTTATAATGTTGGAAAGCCTATTTCCCTTTTAAATGGTGCCACATTTGTAAGGAATATGCATTTGTGGGATGAGCAGCAGGGCTGAGTATGTGGGTTGCACACATGAAAAATTTGCCAAATCTTCTCTGCCGATGCCAAACAGCTTATTCTGCCATTGACTTGTTTGTTTGGTGGACTGGATGATTGAAGTTTGAAGAAACAAGACATATTGGCAATTTAACAATATATTCATTTAACAAACAGGAGCCTCAGTAGCGTGTGGAAGAACCATACACAACCACAACAGCCTGGCACCTCCTCCTGCTGGTCACCAGCCTGGTCACACACTGCGGTGGGATGGCATCCTATTCTTCAACTAGCATTTGTCACAAGTCAGCCAACGTGGTTGTGTTGGTCACTCTGGCACGAACAGCACGCCCAAGCTGATCCCACAAGTGTTCAATGGGGTTGAGGTCAGGACTGCTGGCAGGCCATTCCATCCTCTCCACTCCCAAATTCTGGAGGTAGTCTCTGATAAACCCCACTCTGTGGGGGCGAGCATTGTCATCTTGGAGGATGGAGTTCGGCCCCAGACTGTGGAGATATGGGATTTCCACTGGTTGCAGAATCTCATCTCGATATCTCTCTGCATTGAGATTGCCTCCAATGATGACAAGCCTCATTTTTCCTGTGAGGGAGATGCCACCCCACACCATCACACTGCCTCCACCAAAAGATGTTACTCTATCGGTACAGCAATCAGCATAGCGTTCTCCGCGTCTTCTCCACACTTTGACCCTATGATCCAACTGCCGTATGCAGAATTTGGACTCATCGCTGAACATAACGTTCCTCCACATGTTCAGGTTCCAGTGCACGTGTTGCAGACACAAGCGCAAATGGGTCTGACGGTGAAGGGTAGTCATGGCAGGCCTCCTGGCAGCCCTATGAGACCAGAGATTGGCTGCGTGCAGTCTGTTCCGGATTGTCTGGGCAGAGAGCCGTCAGCCATATCGTCCTGCAAACCTTGACTGCAAATCTGTAGAAGTCAGCCTATGGTACCTAAGTGCTGACAGGCTGAGTCGTCTTCTTGGGACGCCTACTTCGTGGCCTGTCTCTGACATCCCCCGTTATATGGAACTTGGCCTTCACTTTGGAGATGACACTAGTGCTCAGTCCAAATAATGCTGCAGCTTGGTTTTGTGGAACACCAGCTTGAAGTTGCCCTATCGCACGGGCCCTATCCAGATCAGTCAAACGTGGCATGCCGATTCATGGAGCAGACACCTACTGACCACTGTAGCAGGGCCCATGCTCGTAGATGCTGCCAATCAGGCACCTGACTGGCAGCACCTGGGGGTACCAGAAACTCAAAACACGTGTCAATAGCAACAGCAAAATAAGCCGTTTGCCAATGGCAGAGAAGATTTGGCAAATTTTTCATGGGTGCAACCCACATACTCAGCTCTGCTGCTCATCCCACAAATGCATGTTCCTTCAAAATGTGGCACCATTTAAAAGGTAAATTAAACAGGCTTTCCAACAGTGTAAGATTTATTGCCAAGAAGCAATGTTAGCACAAAAAGTAAGGAAATTTGTGTTTGGTAGATTATTTCTTTGTTATAAGTTTATATCACATTTTAGTTTAGGAGATTACTTTTTTATAATTACTTTTTTTTCCTCCAATGCTTAGGCCCGGCGGGGGGGTCAACCCGGCAGGCTTGCAATACATTGGCGGACACCCTGGGTTTTTTACATTTATTGTCCTGGACTGTGTGAGCTTGATTACATAAAGACTGTATGAGTTTTAGTACTGTATCAGAGGCAAGAGACCCGTGGTTAAACAGTATGTTATATGACAATATGTTATATGTACACAGTACATTAAAACAGGCAAAGTGACTCCACCCCTGGTTTAATATGGGCCAAGTCATCTACAGGGAACTGAAGCTAAAACTGGTAGCCAAAAAGAATCATTTGTTCACTGCAGACATAATAATTAATAGCACCTCAGCAGAGTCCCTCCAGTAATATTAATACTGCTCTGTTATGGATTTACATTGAACTCACACAGAGTGAAAAAGCAACAGCACCATACTGACCTCATCTATTAACACGAGAGGGTTCTCTGTCTTGGTTTTCTTTAGGCACTGGATAATCTTCCCTGGCATCGCTCCAACATACGTTCTCCTGGACATGGACACACACACACACACACACACACACACACACAAACACACACACTTTAGAAAATAATTTTCCCATATTTCCTTAAAGATGAAACCATCACATTGCAAGTACAGTTAATTCTAGTACTGTATTAGCTGTCCTTCTATTATCCCGCACCTCTGCTCACTGCCCACACAGAGCTCTGTACATGATAATGACAATGTGTGAAGTGTTCCTCTCTAATACTGGCAGTGTAGATTTCCAGACCTGTGTCCTTTAATCTCAGCCACATCAGTCATTCCTCCCACGCTGAACCTGAAGTACTGTCTGTTGAGGGCTCTGGCTATGGATCGGGCGATGGAGGTCTTTCCTACACCTGGAGGACCATAGAAACACAGGATCTTCCCCTGGGTGGAGCCACGCAGCTGGCTCACTGCTATAAACTCCTGCACAAAGAGACAGAGAGGATGTCTGGTTCATTTCAAAGTATTTTTTCGAAGTATATTTCTTGTGCTTTTTAATGGGGTGTGGGTGTGTGTGTGGGTGTGTGTATACAGTACCAGTCAAAAGTTTGGGAACACTTTCTTATTCAAGAGAATAGGGAAGGTGTGTCCTAACTTTTGACTGGTACTGTACAGTGGGGTCCAAAAGTCTGAGACTACTCTGAAAATCTCTAATATTTTCACGAAACCTGAAAATAATTAGAAAGTTTGAGCTATACCCTCTGGTTTGCATCTTTGTGGAGAAGGATTCATACTGCAGCAGGATAATGAATGGTGTGTGTGTGTGTGCGCGCATTTCCTGACCAATATACGTTTCTTAACATCATCCATTCCGTAATGGTCTTCTTCCAGAACTTCTTTGGCTCTCTCCAGCAGTAGGTTCTCTTCACTGTTGGTGCCCCAGGGCATGCTGGTCAGCCAGTCCAGGTAGTTACGGGTCACACTGAAACACACACACACACGTTTTTTTTTTTTATTTATAGTTATTTATAACTATTAATTTCCCAGTAAACTTTACTGTTTCAGTGCACCGATGTCATTTTATACAATAAGGTTTATTGCTAAACTGTAAATTATCATGCCTCCATACATATCTTTGTGTTTGATAACCACATTTGAGGGATTATTGCAAAAAATATGCATTTATGTATATAATCTGTGTATATATAAGATTATTGGCCGATATATCGATATCCAAATTTTTTTACTCCCTAATATCGGTATCAGCCCCAAAAATCCAATATCGGTCGGCCCTAATTATTAGGGTTCAAACCCTGAAGGGGTAGAACCTTTCTGCGTTTCTACCGGTTTATTAGGGCCCGAGCACAAAAGTGCCAGGATTTCTTGCGTCAATTTTCATTTTACGACCATTTTTGAGGCCCTTAGGATGCGCAATAACTCACAAAACTTTGCACCCATGTTCCAAGTATTTTGATTTGATATTGCAATTGGGCATGGGTGTGGCACGACGGGTGAGGGTTAGGGTTAACTGTGGAGTAACTTGATACGGGTCTTGGGCTTGGGTTTGGCAAAATGGCTCGAGGCCACCCCCTAGAAAATTCAAAAGTCAAAGCCCCCACCTTTAAATTTGACATGGATGAATGAAATTTGGTAGGCAGATGTACAATCTCAAGACTTAAAAAAGCCTCTCGGAGCCATACCCTAAGTCCAACAGGAAGTCAGCCATTTTAAATATACTGTGCAATTTTTTCGCAAAGTGAGGCCAATTACAGGCATTGTACTTTAACAAACTCCTCCTAGAGAATTAACCCGAGTGACTTCAAATTTTGTAGGTGATATCTAAAGATCTTTATGATGCTAAATTGCAAAGCTTTTGCGTTTTCATGGAACACCCTTGGTGTGGTGTGCTGGTCAATTTTGCCCAAAAAATGAAACAGGAAGTTGTTGTAACTTAACTTTACATTGTCCAATCTGCCCCAAATTTCTCATGCTTGATAAGAGTCCAGGTCTGAACACATCTTCATGTCAATATTGAGTCATAGTCATAGCACCACCTACTGACAACAGGAAGTCATCCTTAAGTGAGAAACATCATCCAATTTACACAAAATTTACATGGTGTGGCTTACACATGATATACAGCAACATGATGTATAATTAGTGGGTGTACTCTAACGCCACATATTGGAAACAGTATGTTTCGTGCAATATCCGATATTCATGAAAATGCATATGGATGTCAGGCAACCTCCATTAAATGTATTGCTGCATTAATGACCCACTTGTGTAGCACTACCTACTGGCAACAGGAAGTCATCAAGAGACATGACAAACATCATCTGATTTACATGAAATTTACATGATGTGGTCTACACATGATATACAGCAACATGAAGTGTAATTAGTGGGCGTTCTCTAGCACCACATAGTGGACACAGGAAGTGATAGTTATCTCCTACATGACAACATGCATGTCATGCAACCTCCACTAAATGCATTGCTGCATTAATGACCCAGTGTGTAGTTGCCTAGTGGCAACAGGAAGCAAGCCTTGTGTTACAAACTTAATTTGATTTACATGAAATTTGAAGTGTGCAGTCATTATTTGACATGCAGCGACATAATGTACATTTAGTGCATATTTTCTAGCACCACATAGTCAACACAGGAAGCAATAGTTATCTCCTACATCCAATATTCATGAAAATGTATATCTGTGTCAGTTGCCAACAAAATGTATTGCTACATTGTGCTGCTCCGCAATAACGGCACTTTGACTGTGCCCCGGCATGCACAAAGGTGTGATGAATCATCGCTGCTTGCAGCTTTAATTATTATGGTCTTCAGAAATGTTGGCGCAAATTCCCGTGAGATGGTAAAAGCGAGAGAAATGACTGCCCAAGAAATATGACACCAATCAGCCTGATGCGGCGCTATAACGCTGTAAGTCCAATTTACATGAAACTTGGTACAGACATCCATCTATTTTCAGTGTACAAATTTGCCTGAAGAACCACTAAAGTCCATCTGACTAGATTTTCCGCAATTTTGAATTTTTTGAAAAACACATTTTTGACATCTCCGCCTAAATCGTTGGTCCAATTACTACCAGATTTTCAGTGGATCATTATTGGACCAAGCTCATCAAAAGTTGCATAAAGCTTGTTGATATCTTATTTAGTTTTCAAGATATTGACCAATGAACTTCAAAAAGAAGGCGGCTCAGCACATAAATAGACCAAAGTCACCAACTGTTGGGCTAATCATCACAGGATGCAGAATATGTCCACATACATACCTGAAACATACCCTGAAAGTTTCATTCAAATCGACCACTAGGGTGTGCTACAAATGCAAAGAAATGGGCATGGCATAACACAAATAAGACTATAAATCAGACATTGTTTGTCCAATCATTATAAAACTTACAGTATATGTTTCATAACAACGTTGAACCATGTGTGTATAACTAGTTTGAAATCACTCAATTGGGGGAGCCAACAGTTCCAACCACGTGCATGGGCCTGGCACAAATCTGGCCATAAATCAATGACAGTTTGTCCAAACATCATCCTTCGTGGATATTTTTAATTAAGCCAATAAAGCTTTCAGCTTGTAACAGTCTGTGTTGGCTTGAACACCAGAATCACCGCTTGCAGCTCTATTTTATATTATTACATCTTTGTTTTGCTGTATTGTCATTCATTATCTGTTTATACACTTTTGGGTGTCCACCAGAGGATTTATAGTTGTTGACTAATACATTAATAAACACTTTACATTACAGTGTTATAAATATTATATTATAAACCATTTCTTAACTGTTTATATACAGCTTATAAATGTTAAATGGGGGGGACTCAGAGTCAAAGGCAATACATTTTAGAACTGCAGTTTCTTAACTGCAATATAGTGTGTCCTAAGGACAACATCAGAAGAAATCTCATCCCAAATGGAAAGGGTTATTTTGCAGGCTAGTGGGACAAAAAATGAACAAGACCAACTTGAACTCTGAGGAGTGGTTGTCCAGCAGTCCCAGTTTGTTGAGTTCTTCATTGATGACGTCCATGATGTGCTGAGGGACAGTCCTGTCTTTGAGTCTCTCTCTAAACTTCTCTTCGATGGCTTCCTTGTCCTCTTTCTCCAGACCCAGCTCCTGAAAAGCCACAGCAACAAAACATTTGGGTACAAATGGGTACAAGTTCACATGCCTGCTGAGATTGCTACTAAACACTAGTCTCTGGTCTGGGATCAGTCTGGGTGGTGAAAAGATACTATCAGAGACAATTCTCTTATATGCAATATTTTGCTATCACATGGGTATTGTGATTGTTGTGACTGAATGTCTGACACTGAACCTGACACATTCTGGGGGTGGACACTTGTACAATCTAATATAATCCTGTACAACAGTCCTGAATTAACTATAACCTGAGAGAGGAAGCGTGCGTTGAATATGTAGCAGTTCACATGTCAGCTCTGGTGGATTGACACAGTATTTTAGATTGGAAGTTGCTCTGGTTTGACAGACAGGGGAAAGTAAGTTCTAAGTATGGAGCCTGGACAGGTTTTCACTATTGCTGCAGGGCTCCCATGAAGCATGAGTGTTACTGACTGAAAGACAAAGTCTGTTCTACCTTCTTAATGATCTTGAGTTGCTCCTGTAGCAGGTACTTCCTGTGGGTCTGTTTGATCTTTTCTTCCACCTGTGAGAAGAGCAGGGAGACAGATGAATGACTGAGGGGGGTGAGCAGAGCAGTGGTTAGTTACACCACATACACATTTGGAGATGACCTCTGACCTCTCTGCCCAGTCGCTGCTGCAGTTTACTGAGCTCAAACTCCTTCTTCAGCAGAGACAGAGCTTTGTAGAGACGCTTCGGGATCTGCAGAGACACACAGCAACCAAATTCAAAGGCCTGTACATCCCCTATACACTGTACAGCTTGAATGAAAGATCCAAAATATAAAGACGTAAAAATATACATTAAAACACTTGGGGAAGCAGCTGTGAGTTGCTCTTTATCAGAAGTGGGGAAGTCAACCAGAAGTCCATTTAACTTACTAAACCAGCTAATCTTTAAGTCAGCCATGCTGTTTGAAAACACTTTTACGGAATACGACAATTATTTATGCTTTATCTTACATGTTTTCAATCTGTATGTTTCAGTTTCACAAGAGAAAATATTTTAAAGATTAGGACTGGTTGATTTCGTAAATGTATGTTGGGTTAAAGGAAGAGTTCACAATTTTTAAGTCTGTCTTTAAACAACAGTCAGGAGCCGAACGTTGAAGTAGGTGTTTCTTGCTGTAATCATTTCCTCCTGTTCATACTGACCATTAGAAGATCCCTTCATAATGTACTTACAATGTAAGTAATGGGGGACAAAATCCACAGTCCTCCTTCTGTGCAAAAATGTATTTAAAAGTTTATCTGAAGCTAATATGAAGCTTCAGCTGTCCAAATGAGTCAAATCAAGTAGATATCGTTCGTTACAGTCTTTTTAGTGCCAAAGTCCCTCTTTTTGTTACTATACTTCCACTGCAGCTCAACAGGGAAACACTGTCTGAGGAAACACAAAGAGGGAATTTGATGCTAAAAAGACTGTAAAATCTGGCAGATATCCACTTGATATGACTAACTCAGACTGCTGAAGCCTCATATAAGCTTCACATCAACTTTTAAATGCATTTTTGCACAAAATGACACACTGTGGATTTTGGCCTTACTTACATTGAAAGCACATTTGAAGGGGATCTTTTAATCGGTGTTCATATGGACACCTGACTGTTGTTTTAAGACAGACTTGAAACATTGTAAACCTATCCTTTAACTTCCCCACCTCCAAAACAAAGCAGCATGCAACTGCTTCCCTAAACTTATCTATGGGGCTGTTTCCTACACAGTGGATAAAACAGTGCCAAGCCAAGCTATAAGCATGCACACTGCTCACATTGATCTCCTCCAGGACATCCTGTAGTTCATGTGACTCTGCTCCTGTCAGAGCTGCTCCCATGTCGCTGAGGTAGATGGGGTTATCAACCACTCTCTGGCCAGCCTGCATCATCTGGAGGACCGACTCTCTGACACACACACACACACACACACACACACACACACACACACACACACACACACACACACACACACACACACACACACACACACACACACACACACACACACACACACACACACACACACACACACACACACACACACACACACACACACACACACACACACACACACACACACACACACACACACACACACACACACACTTCAGAATTACTAGATTTGAATTTCTTTTTAGTGCTTTCTGGTCTGCAGTCTTAGAACAGATCAGTTATCTGTCTGACAATGAATTAGCCTCTGAGAGCAACGGCCAATCTTTTGGGGCTTCCAGTTTAGCCAGTGGATATCCGGATAACAGATATCTGGGCCAAGACTTCCTCTTCTGTGCGCTGGTCTTTGTTTACAGTCCGATTAGCAACCTCAGATTGCATTTCGGCCAATGCGTTCCTCCTCTTTTGCTCTCCACTCTGACTGCTTGCCTGCATACTACCAAAGTCTGCTCAAACGTGATTGGTCAATACTACTTGGACTACAAATGAAACAAGTGGAAATCAGAACGCTTCCAGTACCGAAATCTTGTCCCATTGCCTACAGATTCTGCATTCATATGCAGATACCTGTTTATAGAGATTAGCTAGTCTGAGACTGATATGAGCACTGACTTGAAAATGAAAAAGTTCTCCTTCACTCAGAATAAAACTAAAATGTTGTCCCAGTCGCTGACTACTTATGTAGCTGCTGCCTCCATGAATCACGTTAACTTTCAGCCAATTGTGAGCACAAATAGAATGGATTATGAACAGTGATTCAATATGAGTACATCTAACATAAACAAAGACACATGCACACAATGTTACCTATAACAGATTTTTAATGGAAACCCTAAATAAGTGTCAGGAGGACTGACCTGTAGAGCGGATTGAGTGCGATGATGTCCCTGATGGTCTTAACTATCTCTGCTGTCAGTGCCTGCAGAGCAACACACAGCACAGAGACAGTTTACCATTGTTAAAGCCTGTCCATATATACACACGTGGACAAAATTGTTGGTACCCCTCAGTTAATGAAAGAAAAACCCACAATTCTCACTGAAATCATTTGAAATGTACAAAAGTAACCATGAATAAAAATTTATTGAAAATTAAACAATCAAAATCAGCCATTACTTTTGAATTGTTGATTAACATAATTATTTTAAAAAATGAAACTAATGAAACTAATGAAACAGGCCTGGACAAAAATGATGGTACCCATAATTTAATATTTTGTTGCACCACCTTTTGAGGCAATCACTGCAATTAAACGATTTCTATATTTGTCAATGAGCCTTCTAGATCTATCAACAGGTATTTTGGCCCACTCCTCGTGAGCAAACTGCTCCAGTTGTGTCAAGTTTGATGGGTGTCTTCTCCAGATGGCATGTTTCAGCTCCTTCCACAGATGTTCAATGGGATTCAGATCTGGGCTCATAGAAGGCCACTTCAGAATAGTCCAACGCTTTTCTCTTAGCCATTCTGTGTTGTTGTTGTGTTTTTGGCTGTGTGTTTTGGATCGTTGTCCTGTTGGAAGACCCATGACCTGCGACTGAGACCTAGCTTTCTGACACTAGGCAGCACATTTCTCTCCAGAATGCCTTGATAGTCTTGAGATTTCATTGTACCTCGCACAGATTCAAGACATCCTGTGCCAGATGCAGCAAAGCAGCCCCAAAACATAACTGAGCCTCCTCCATGTTTCACCGTAGGGACAGTGTTCTTTTCTTCATACGCTTGATTTTTGAGTCTATGAACATAGAGTTGATGTGCTTTACCAAAAAGCTCCAGTTTTGTCTCATCTGTCTAAAGGACATTCTCCCAGAAGCTTTGTGGCTTGTCAACATGCATTTTTGCAAATTCCAGTCTCGCTTTTTTATGATTTGCTTTCAACAGTGGTGTCCTCCTTGGTCGTCTCCCATGAAGTCCACTTTGGCTCAAACAACGACGAATGGTGCGATCTGACACTGATGTACCTTGGCCTTGGAGTTCACCTTTAATATCTTTGGAGGTTGTTCTGGGCTCTTTGGTTACAATTCGAACTATCCGTCTCTTCAACTTGTCATCAATTTTCTTCTTGCGGCCACGTCCAGGGAGGTTGGCTACTGTCCCGTGGATCTTAAACTTTTGAATAATATGTGCCACTGTTGTCACAGGAACTTCAAGCTGCTTAGAGATGGTCTTATAGCCTTTACCTTTAAGATGTTTGTCTATAATTTTGTTTCGAATGTCCTGGGACAATTCTCTCCTTTGCTTTCTGTTGTCCATGTTCAGTGTGGTACACACCTTGTCACCAAACAGCACAGTGACTATTTGTCACCCTTTAAATAGGCAGACTGACTGATTATGAGCTTGAAGACACCTGTGATGTCAATTAAAGGACACACCTGAGTTAAACATGTCCCTCTGGTCAAATTATTTTCAATCTTTTATAGGGGTACCATCATTTTTGTCCAGGCCTGTTTCATTAGTTTGTTTTTTTAAATAATTATGTTAATCAACAATTCAAAAGTGATGGCTGGTTTTGATTGTTTAATTTTCAACACATTTTTATTTATTATTACTTTTGTAAGTTTCAAGTGATTTCAGTGAGAATTGTGGGTTTTTTCTTTCATTAACTGAGGGGTACCAACAATTTTGTCCACGTATATATATATATATATATATATATATATATATATATATATATATATATATATATATATATATATATATATATATATATATATATATATATACACACACATACACACACACACACACATATATACATACATATACACACACACATATATACAGACCCTTTCCAAAAAATTAGAATATCATGGAAAAGTTAACTTATTTCCATAATTCCATTAAAAAGGTTAAACTTTCATAGATTATAGATTCAGGGTCCACAATTAAAATGATTTCAAGTATCTATTTGTTTATTTTTACATAATTTGGGCTTCCAGCTCATAAAACCCACGAAAACAGGAATTCAAAAAATTTGAATACTGTGTGTCAGCCCAAATTTTGCAGGGCATGAATGTTTTAAACTGAGTGTCACACACTAATCATCTACTAAACTCAAAGCACCTGGCACAGGTTTCCCCAGGTGTCATTAAATTGCTTCAGTTTGGTTCAATTGTCTCAGTTTGGTTCAATATGGGGAAGACTGCAGACTTGACAACTGGTCAGAAGACCATCGATACCCTCCATAGGGTGGGTAAGCCACAAAAGTTCATAGCTAAGGAGGCTGGCTGTTCACAGAGTGCTGTGTCCAAGCATATCAATGGAAAGTCTAGTGGAAGGGCAAAATGTGGCAGAAGATGCACCAGCATAAGAGATGACCGTGGGCTTCAGCGGATTATCAAACAGAGAAGATTCAAGAATCCAAGAGATCCAGAAAGAGTGGAATGAGGCAGGAGTCACAGCTTCAAAAACCACCACATTCAGACGCATCCGGGAGATGGGCTACAACTGTCGGGTTCCTCGGGTCAAGCAACTTCTGAGCCTGAGCCAACGTAGGAAGCGTCTCAACTGGGCCAAGGAGAAGGACTGGACTGTTGGCCAGTGGTCCAAGGTCCTTTTTTCCGATGAAAGTAGAGTGTGCCTTTCATTCGGGAATCAAGGTCCAAGGGTTTGGAGGAAGACGGGTGAGGAACAGAACCCAAACTGCTTGAGGTCAAGTGTGAAATATCCACTGTCAGTCATGATTTGGGGTGCAATGTCCGGTGCAGGTGTTGGTAAACTCTGCTTTCTTAAATCCAAGGTCACCGCAACAGTCTACCAGAATGTTTTAGAGGACTTCATGATTCCTTCTGCTGAGGATCTGTATGGAGATGCAGATGCATGGATATGCATGGCAGATCAATGCCATCACAGTGCTTGACTGGCCAGCCGACTCGCCAGACCTAAACCCCATTGAGAATCTATGGGTTATTATCAAGAGGAAAATGAGGGGCACCAGACCCAAAAACAAAGAGCTGACAGCAAGCATCAAGGAAATCTGGGCTTCCATAACTCCCACACAATGCCACAGGCTAATTGCCTCAATCCCATGGCGCATCAAGGCAGTGATTAAGGCAAAGGGATTCCCAACCAAGTATTGAACATTGACATATTGTTTAGAAAGTACCATATTTTGAGTAGTTACCGAGTAGTTATCTCTCTTAATTTTTTTTTTCTGCAAAAACTGAGAAGTAAATGGTGATTTCTTCACAGTATTCTAATTTTTTGAATTCCTGTTTTCATGGGTTTTTTGAGCTGGAAGCCCAAAATATGTAAAAATAAACAAATAAATACTTGAAATCGTTTAAATTGTGGGCCCTGAATCTATAATCTATGAAAGTTTAACTTTTTTAATAGAATTATGGAAATTAAACTTTTCCATGATATTCTAATTTTTTGGAAAGGGTCTGTGTATGTATGTATATATATATATATATACACACATAGATAGAGAGAGAGAGAGAGAGAGATAAAACATGAGGCATGCTGTTTCTTAGAGAGACTTTATGTGTACCAGTGCCTTTACATGCACTCAAGTAACCAGGGTACTCAGAGAAACCAGGTTTCACAGATGTCTGTGTCGAGCGGACCGACAGTACAGTGAGGTCATACAGGCAGACAGTACAGAGCTCTTCTTCTGAATGTGATGTGACTGAATTTAACAAATAGTCAAATGCTCAGAGGTGAAAACTGACTGACAGACTCCTGAAGGCTACTTTGTTTCATTTTCAGTTGTAGTCTTTGGATGGAATTGTTTTAAATATGAGAACGCATCTGTCCGAGTAGTTATCTCTCCTTTCATCCCCCACTCCGCTGTTACTTTCTGTCTGAATTCTTTGTCATGCACACGTTACTTGAAATTAGAAACCCAGTTGCACTAAATGAGGCAATTAACTGTATTCAACCCCCACTGTACCATAGATTATAACTTCAGTGTGAAGTGTGTGTTTTGTACCTTGACCTCCTCTGTGACAGTGAACTGTTCATGTTGAATGTTGTCCACTTCCACCATCAGGATGTTGGAGGAGAGCAGAGGCTGAATCTCTGGGCTCAGGTCTGCTTCTGCAATCTAACCAGCAACAACAGAGTTAAGTCAGGTGTCCAATATGAACACTGAAAGAGGCTTTCCTTGCTGTAATCATTCCTCCTGTTCATACTAGCTATTAAAAGATCCCCTTCAAATGTGCTTTCAAAGTAAGTAATGAAGGCCAATATCCACAGTGTGTCCACACAGTCATTTTGTGCAAAAATGCATCTAAAAGTTGATGTGAAGCTTATATGAGGCTTCAGCAATCTGAGTTAGTCATATCAAGTGGATATCAGTCTTTTTAGCATCAAATTCCCTCTTTGTGTTTCCTCGGACAGTGTTTCCCTGTTGAGCTGTGGTGGAAGTATAGTAACAAAAAGAGGCACTTTGGCACTAAAAAGACTGTAACGTTAAAAAATATCTACTTGATTTGACTCATTTGGACAGCTGAAGCTTCATATTAGCTTCAGATAAACTTTTAAATACATTTTTGCACAAAAGGAGGACTGTGGATTTTGGCCCCCATCACTTACATTGTAAGTGCATTACGAAGGGATCTTCTAATGGTCAGTATGAACAGGAGGAATGATTATGGCAAGAAAAATCTGTTCATTTGGGCTCCTGACTGTTGTTTTAAGACAGACTTGGAAAATTGGGAACCTGTCCTTTAAAAATGACTGACAGTAAAATTAATATAAATATGAATTATTAAAGGTTATTTGTAAGAATCAGAAATTACTTCTCATTAGTGACACTGGTGGCCATTAAGTGAGCTGCAGTCAACATCCTGTTGCTCGCGGCGCGAGATTATTGCAGGTCATTTCTTTTTCCTCACTTACACTTCTCATAATAACATAAAAGATCTCTAAAATTGTGTTTTGCACCCTGTTTCAACAAAGCATCTCTCACTTCCAGTCAGTTCTGCTATCCCTCTGGAGCTTGTTGTGTTTTTCTGCTCCTTTGTTGAGGAAATAATGTTGTTTTAACTCTGTGTGTGCTTGGGAGTGGGCAGCAACAGTTCACTTTTCAATATATTTTTAAATCTATATTCTGTACTAGCCTTGTGGATGCTGGTAACTTGTTTCAATTAAATATGGCTCTATAGCACACTGTAGATTTGAAATTATTATTTCTAGGTCGAGGAAGTACCAGGTCGCCACCTAGTGCCTGTCTGGTGAAATGAGTGTGACTGTTTTCTATATAGACTAATACACACATTTGTTCTATATGAGCATTAAAGAACTACCCTGGCAGCTCTGTTTTGTGCCAACTGAAGTTTGTGAAACTCCTTCTGTGATGCTGATGACCATATGATGGAACAATATTCTAGATGTGACAAAACAAGTGACTGTACTACCTGATTAAGAATGGAAGCAGGTATATATGCAACACATTTCCTCACCATAACAATACCCTTACCCATTTTAGCCACTATATCATCAATATGAGCTGACCAAGACAAGTGGGAATCCAAGGTAATTCCCAGTAATTTTGTTTGACTCACTTGTTTCAGTTGCAATCCCTCAATTGACAAATTTAGGGAAGCATCATTAGCTAGTTTGAACTTGGTACCAAAAACAATGGATGTTGTTTTTTCTATGTTTAGCACCAATTTGTTTTCTTTTACCCATTTGAACACCTTTTCCAAATTTCTATTAATCGAATTGGACAAACAGTCAATTGTTTTTGCTGCACAATACAAAGTAGAGTCATCAGTATACATAGTGACAGTTGTTTTTTCCCAGTGTACAAGGTAAATCATTGGTGAAGATAGAATATAGGAGCGGACAAAGGCAGCTACCTTGAGGAACCCCACAGTGAACTATTTTACTGGAAGAATAATTTCCATTGAAAAAGACCCTCTGCTTTCTCGAAGATAGGTAACTAACCATCCATGAAAGAGCAGAGGATGAAAAACCATAACATCCTAATTTTATCAATAATATTTCATGATCTATCAGATCAAAAGCAGCACTAAAGTCCAACATTATTGCACATTACTGCCTGTGGGCATCCATTTGCTCCAGCCACTCATCTGTCATATGTGTTAAAGCCACGCATGTGGAGTGATCCTCCCGAATATGCATGCAAAATTTGGTAATCAAAAATATTTCTGCATCTGTTCAAAAGCTATTTTCTCCATTACCTTGCTCAGTATTGGAAGTAGACTAATAAGTCGACTATTTGCCCCTGAGAAATCTTTTATTTTTAGGCAATAGTATAACTTTGGACTTTTTCTGGGAATACACTGTTTAAAAAGCTTATATTAAATATATGCAAAATGGGAATAGACAGATGTCTTGCTGCAACTCTGACCAACCTTGCATCTAGATTATCAGTCCCTGATGACTTTCCATATTTTCAACAGTCACTTTCAACTTGATGGAACGCAATGGTGCAGTTCTTCCCATACATACTTTTGTTCAAAATTGCGTTGTTAATCTTTTGTTGAAAATACTCTTTTTTTGTTCATCTTAACTACCTTATTTCTCAAAATGCGATAGTGTTCTTTATCTTCTGATTCACCAGAACTGTTAGCTGTTTTCTTAGCATTATCCCTATCCTGCATTAATTATTTTAAATTTGCGTCCAACCATGGTGCACATCTTATCCTAACTACTTTTCCTCAGTGGTGCATGCTTATCAACAATTTTCATTAATATTTCCACAAATCTGTTAAGTGCTGAATCTGGGTTATCATTTCCACACACTCCTGACCAGTCCACAGCTTGAATTTCACTTACGAACAACTCCTGATTAAAATATTTATATGTTCTACCATCTTTAGGAAGTTTAGTTGTCCTTGTAACTCCCACCATATTGTGGCCACTACAGCCAGTTGGTACTGAAACAGCCTTTGGGCGAGAGAGAGCAGAGACAAGGGCCTCACATTGCCCAGTACTTCTTACGAAGCAACCAGTCAAATCAGTCGATTGAAGCACAGCAACGGGACAAAAACCAAAGTTTGCAGAGCATCAGCACCCCTGTCACTGAGGAGGATAATACAAGCACAGAAATGTCGGTGGAGGAACCCCCCCAACCACATAGACCCAAGGAGGAAAAGATCAAAGGGCATAGACAGAGTGTGAAGTGGCCCAAAGCTGTCGAAAAGAGATTGGGAAACAGTCATCAACGACCTGACAAAAATCCTGGAGCAACAAGTGGGCACAGCAGAAAAAAAGCTAGAAAGGATGGGTGACATCATCTACCACTATGGAGAAGGGCGCTTTGGAGTAAACATAAGGAGAAGTGACAAAGCAACACGAACACCGGCAAAATCCAGGAGGCAGCAAGATATCGAAAGGCTGGTCAGAGAGAGAAGGCAGCTGAGAAAGCAGTGGAAAAAGGCCTAAGGCAGAGAGAGAGGGTCTCATGCTACTCCAGGGGGACATCAAGTGTCGGTTGGCAACCTTGCGAAGAGCAGAGAACTTGAGGAAACTTCGCAAGAAGAAGGAACACACAAGAACACGGTTCTATAAAAACCCCTTCAAGTTTGTCAAAGACCTCTTGGGTAAGGAAAAAAGTGGAACACTGAAAATTCCAAAGCAGGAACTGGAAGAACATCTGGACACAAAAAGGCACAAACAGCTAGTTATCCCACATGACATCCCACCTATTCAACCTACTGAATTTTACCTGGAGACTGGCCCTCCAAAATGGAAGGAAGTAGAGAACACAGTACGGCGCGCAAGATCAGCATCAGCCCCTAGGCTGAATGGAGTACCGTATAAGCTCTACAAGAACGCACCAGATGTTCTACGCTATCTTTGGGGGCTCATGAGAATAGTGTGGCAGAAGGGAATAATACCTAAGGCATGGCAAAGGGCTGGATGGGTGCCAATTCCCAAGGAGAAGGATGCGACAGACATAAGTCAATACCGGCCAATCTGCTTTCTGCTTGTCTCCCTTTTCATGAGCCGCTTTCAGCTTAGGCAAAAGTTCTTTCCTCCTCTTCAGCAATGCCTCTGAAAAGTCCTCATTTATATAAATGCTGGTGCCTATCAGTTTCTTTGCAGAAGATAGAATCGCCTGTTTATCCTTGAAACGGAGGAGTTTGACAATAATTTGTCTGGGTTTCCCCCCTCCTCATACTGACCCACCTTGTGGGCAGGTTCAATTTCAATGTTTTTGCCATCTAGTCCCATGATACATCACAGTTCTCAACTCTTTCTTCTGCAATTCTGTCAACTAAGAGGTTATTTCTCCTTGACTGGTGCTCAATGAAGTCCAATTTTGTGAGCATCATGTCCAGTTCCTCCCTTGATTTTGTTATGTCAGTTTCTAGCAGCTTTAATTTTGTTTCTATTTCTTTATGCACAGTCGTCACCATGTCTACCTTGTCTTGCTGGATTTCACACCCTGAACATCCCTGATGACATCATCGAGCCTTTTGTTAATACCTTCGATGATCACCTGTAGAAAACATTTAAAGTTGCTGTTGTTGTAACATCTGGGATATCATGGTCATTGTTACAGGTGTTAAGTGGTTAAGATGTAAAGTCTTCTTATTTCAGGTAAAAGGAGCGAGTTAGGATTGAGAAAAGGATTTCAAGATATTTGATAGATTGAATCCAGACAGACCGCTGTAGAAGTTTCTCCTGGGGGTCATGTGACATCATTAACATCATTAACAAATATAGAATTTCATAAAGCTACTGTAACTGATGTCAAAAAATTACCCACTTATATTATTTGCTATGCTACTATTATTTGGTCTTTTGTTGTTTTTTTGGGTTTTTTTTTTTATTGTTTTTTATTATATATGACCTAAAGTAAATAACTCAAGGGAAATGTGATGCCATTATTATGTTTGGTCTGCTTTAAATTTGTGTTGCAGGTCATTCACTCAGTATCTCAAAGTTAATTAAATAATTCAATAAATACCTAAAAACACTCAAAGACCAATTCAGTGTGTGCTGACTCACTTCCAACGGAACTAGGACAGGATTCTAATTGTGAGACTCAACCCTAAAAAATGAATTCATGGACACAACTCAAACAGGGGTTCTCCAACCATGGTGGATGGAGGTTCAAAAAGAAGGTGTTGATTGGCTGTATGACCTGCAACAGTATTTGTCTGGGTAAATGCTTGAGAGCTGTTTACTGACACATGTGTAGAAGAGGGTCATGTTACAGACCTTGTCCTCCAGCTGCTCTGTCAGGGTACCCAGTTGGTCCTTGCGGCTGCGTTTGGCTTTGCGTCTCGCTGGAGGTTTGGGCTGGGACTCTGACTCAGACTCTGACCACACAGGGGAAGTTGCTGCCTCCTCAGGCTCTACTTCCAGCTGTCGTGTGATCCGAATCCTGACAAACCAGAGAACAAATATAGCAGAGATCTACACGTGCTAGAGGCAACTGTGTGCCATGAGCAGAAGAGTCTACAGCAGGTGCTGCAATATGGTTTCTAACCTGCGGTGTCCCATGACGATCATCCTCAGCTTGTCTCCCAGGTCCTGCATCTCATGAATCTGAACAAAGGTCCCTGTAGAGTAAATGGCATCTAGAGACTCCACTACATCTGACTCATTACTGCAAGAGACAGACACACTCATTACTACAGCACACACGGACAGCAGGCAGCATGTCAAGTTTCCAGCACATCTCACCAATTACTGCCGACGGTCAGTGAATAGTGCTGACACACCGCACTGTAATGTAAATCACATCAGCACAGATACAAATGAAGGTGTTTTCCAAGCAGCTGGGATATTTCAAACTGAAAACTCAAAAACTTAAAGCCAGCTAATCTCAGTGACAAACAATACATTTCCTGAAGCTGGTTCACAATAAAAGTCTCCCATAGGTTTCCTGGTCAAAAGCTTTTAAAGTGAAACAGTAACAGCAGGAAATGTTCAGTGTGCATTAGCAGCAGTTAACACGTTGATATCTGTTAGATGAAAGCACAAACAGTACAGTGGTGCGCTTTCACCCCTCCCTAAAAGCCCAAACTCACTCTCACTGGGAATCCACATAGTAAGCAAGATGTGAGCGGCATGTATCTGTTCAATCCACACCGACTCCGACCTGTGTCCAGTGTCTAGACTGTCCACAGAAGCAGCCGTCTGTCAGCAGCAGCTCCTGGGGAGCTGAAAGGACAGCAGCCAGACAAACTACCTTCACCAGGCTGACTGACAGCAGAAATTTACTGGACCAAAATAGTTTCCATGTCAGCTCCATGGGAAGAAATCCAGTGTTTGTATTTATTGATTCATTGATTTTATTTCCCTGCCCACCGTAGCAAGTGAGGGGAATCTGCCTGTAGTGAAGCAGGCAGCTCACAGACAGACTGGGAGCCTTGATCAATCAACGTAGATACCGTTAATAAGTTCACACATATACATATATACAGCGGGATATTTGTGTGATTTAAACAGTTGTCTGTGCAGATTATGCTTCACTAAATGCAACAGAAATTGACTGGGAGCTTAAAAACGCAGGGGATCTCAGTAAGATGCACGTCACTTGCACATGTCTTGAAGTCTGTGTGGATTGATACATTTAATAAAATGGAAGCATTTCTGTTCCGTGAGTCAATGAGTAAACTTGTTAAATAATTGTGATCTTAATATTGACCAAAATAATCGTGATTATGATTTTTGCCATAATTGTGCAGCCCTAGTGTTTACAGTTTTTTTTTAAATCCCTTAACCTGTTAAAAGAGACCAGCTATAGCACTTATATGAAGTTTTACAAATCAGGTGAAAGCCAGTCACAGTAAGACACACAGCAAAGTTTAGCTCTCCTTCTCAGGCCTGCATCGACCTGACCATCAGTGATTCACTTCGCACTTACTTATCATCTCTCTTCAGGAAGACTCCAGCATATGGTTGAGCCAGTCGAACCTTCCTCCTCAACAGCTCCATCAGCGCTTTGTTCTTTACCTGACGGGGAGACCAACAGACATACACTCAGCACTTGAAAGCAAATACCTCAGAGCACATCTGCATAAGCGTCAGCCTTTTAGAACAGTCCATATAAAAGAGATGGCAGAGCTCATATATAGTGGCTATTTGGTCTAAATGAAACTCATCACACATGAAAGCACTTAGGGAGACTCAGTCTGAGACAGTACACATCCTCAACATCAAAAGATAGTGGCAGACAGAATGTGACTCAGGCTTTGTGAGAGAAAACTGCTTGTGCATCCAAGACTTTGGGTAGAAACAGAGTTGCTGTGTGATTGCATCATCCTCGTGTGTCCTTGACAGCAGATCCTCCTCACCTCTATGATCTTGATGAAGCGGGGGAACACGGGGTTCCTGCTGACAGCGATCAGCGGCACATTGGGAAACACCTCCGGCACCATCATGGGGGTGAGAGCCGTCATCTGAGCTCCGTTGTACGGTACTCCCCCATCTCCCCCGGACTCCTCTCCCCCGGAGCCCGCACTATCCCTGCCGTCCTCCCCGCTGGCCCGGGTCCCGAACGCTCTGTCCTGGATCATGTAAGGGGGATAGGTCGGTGTGAGGAGGTCGGTGTGGCCGCGGAGGACGCTCCCGACCCGCATCCACCGGCGCGGTGCGGCGGTCAGCCTGCAGGCAGCTGGCAGGGCTGTTGTTTGCTGTGGGGTCCCGGTGCTGGTGTAGAGCCGTGGGGGCTGGAGCCGGCTCAGGCCTGATGTGTCGGTCAGGTGGGAGCGGCTGCTGCCGGTCCTGAACGTTCCGGACCAGGTTAGTTTTACAACAAGAGTCGAATTTATGTACAGCTGTCTGCCAGCGCCAAGTATCTTCATCCAGGCAGCCATGTTTATCTGGAGCCTTCTACAGCATGTGACCGACTTTCTTCCGTCAACGTTTGATGACGTCGGTTTTGATGGGTTGCATCCATGGGTTGCATAGGGATTATGTGATTTAATGCTTAATTATCACCATAAATAAAGAAATCACAAATTAAATGAGACATTAAATATATAAATGTTAAATTTATTTGTGTATTTGTGTATTCGTGTATTTACTTATTCATTTACACACACACACACACACACATATATATGTATATGTATATATATGTGTGTGTGTGTGTGTGTGTGTGTCTATTGTGTAATATGCCATTAAGGTGACAACATCAGGGGTGTGTCATAAAATAAAGTGGGCGTGACATGTAGTAAAATGGGTGTGTCGTGTAGATAGACCCTTCTCTTCTAGTTTACGCTGAAACCACACCAAAGAGCAGTGAAGTGCGTCCTGCAGTGAGCTGCCATGCAATCTCTATGGAAAACCTGCCGCGGCCTCACTTCACTGCAGCCGCCGCCCTCTGCGGCGAAGTGCGGTAAAAAAAAAGTTGGGAACAGTTTAACTTATTGCGGGAATTGCGGCCAGAGAAAACCTGCAGCCAATCAATACACAGAGCCCTCTGACTGTCGACCTATGTTTCAAATAATTTCTTCCACATTAACAATGGAAGATAAAGTAATTGTGGCTGTTTCTTCACACCCCATACTGTATGACAACACATTGTACAATTACAGAGATGCAGAAAAAAAGAAGGCTGTATAGATAAAGATCTCCAATCTGCTTGGTGTGATTGGTGAGTTTGAACTGAGAAGCTATAGTTGCATGTGTATTTGGATGTGCAGTTTCATAATATTTGTTCAATATCCACCTCGCACACAAGTGATAAAATGTCTGTTTATGTTGGACACATAGGCAACATCATGATCATATATGTGACAGCACACAGGAGAAAGTGCATGTCTTAAAAACTTGTTTCACATGTTACTAGCTAGACTGTAACCTATACAAAGTGGTGGAAGAAGTACTTAGATCCTTTACTATCAATACAGCAACGTACTGCATGAAAAATCCCACTTAGGTGAAAGTACAGAGAACAGAGCCCATCAGATATGTCAACAATGTTTTTTGGTTCACATTGGTAATCTATTATTGCGGCACACAGAATGACAGATATGAAAGGACACACACCCCAGCTGCAGAAAAAATTTTCTTCATTTTTGCAGCCAGCTGCTTTTCGCTGCTCTTTGGTGTGGTTTCAGTGTTAGGGTTAGGGTTAGGGTTAATATGAATACGCGCAGTGGTGTTTCCCCCGCTGGCCCTGGCCGCGAATTCCAGCTCGGCCCATATTGTGATGACATCACAGATTTTTAAATCACTTTTCCCAGCTCGAGGAAAGTTCTACAAATATAAAACCTCCATGGATCAAAAATTCATAATAGAAAGAGTCATAATTGACCATGTTTGCAGTTCGAGCTGTCCTGTCAACAGTTTTACAGATGTCTCTTTCACAATGGTGGGCTATGGAGAAAATGCTTTTTGGTCCGCAGGGGGAGAGTCAACCAGGAATGTGAGTCGCGCATGTGCAAACGGGTCCGCCATCTTGGACAGCTAGGTATGGCAACACCACTTGGACAAACTACATACACTCGCCCGACTTGATCGCGACTCAATCGCTATTCATGAGCACACACGAAAGAAGAACGAGAAATAACACTAACACTAACACAAAACTTTGTTTTGTCTGTAGGTAGAAGCATTGTACATCATCCTCAGATAAAGCATCAAGATCCTGGCCATTTTTTGCATGCCGGAGTTCATTTCACCACTCTGGGAAATTATATATTTTTAACAAACATTGCCCAGTGTCTGAAAGACAAAATCCAGTAGGGTGATGCTGGATTTGAATTTCCCACTAACGTTTTGGCAGCAAAAACAGGCCAGGATTTTTATACTTTATGTGATGTTTGGTGTGCACTCTTATTTATTTATTTTTTTTACACAAGGATAGCCATCACACTTGTCACTTCTGTCACAGCTCTTCCTCTTCCTCTCCCTTCCTGTTCAATCTTCTCCAAACCCTTTGCTTGCAGCACTTCCACCTGATGGGCTTCCTCAATTGTTTTTCCCCACGGTTAATGTAGCCATTGGTTTGCAGGGTCAGTCAAAAGTTCTGCCTGTTTTTGTGCAAATAAACATTTTTTATTTAACTCTGGTATGCATGCCTCTGATTTACTGTATGGGTAGTAGGGTGATATTTTGAGCATATGAGAGTTTTATTGGCTATTCTGTACATTTGTGGTAATGTAGACATATTTTTTTCAGAATGAATGCTCAAGCAGATACTGAAAGTTTGTATACTTTTTTAAAAAATTTAACACTACTTTTATAACTTTCAAACAATTACATGTTGAACATTAACAAAACAGTTTCACCAAAGTAAACAATGTAAAAACTACAGGATCTAAGTAAAAAGAAAAAAGTCCCAGTGTTCACAGAGCTCAGACAAACAAGTACATTACTGAATGAATACAGTATTGCCAGAAAATTTAAAACTTGGACATGAACCATTTTTCATAATAACTTATATGCTGTGAAAAAATGTCATACAATACATAAAAAGCTGAAAACAGATGAAAAGTTCCATGAGGTAAGCCTGTGCTTGTTGAAATAATATTTCTGTTATATCTCAATATATTCAATATCTTTGCCTACACTGACATTTTACCAAAATAAACATTATAAAAATAACAGGATCTAAGTAATGTCAACAACGGAGGAAACACAAGACGGACGGCTCAGAAAAACACATTTAAGTACATCGCTCTGTGGAAGATTTTGCATACATTTAAGTCAAGTCAGTTTTATTTATATGGTGCCAAATCACAACAGAAGTTTCTTCAGGGCACTTTTTACATAGAGCAGGTCTAGACCGTACTTTTTAATTTACAGAGACCCAACATTTCCCCATGAGCAAGCACCATGGATTTATTATAAGAGCTGGATACCAGACCAAAAATGGTGCCCATCTAGTCCAATAAGAGTTGCTCGGTTGGCGCATACACCAAAAAAAGTTTCTAGCTTCCAGGTTTGCTTCTGCATTGTGCGGCCCACTAAATATGTGCAGTAGTGTTTCTCCCGCTGGCCCCGCCCTAGAGTTCCCGTTCGGCCCATAGACTTTACATCGTGATGACGTCACAGAGTTTAAAAATGCTTTTCTCAGCTCAAGGAAAGTTTTACAAATATAAACCCTCCATGGATCAAAAATTCATAATAGAAGGAGTCATAATTGACGGTGTTTGCAGTTCAAGGTGTCCTGTCAACAGTTTTACAAATGTCTTTTTTACAATGGTGGTCTATGGGGGCCACAGGGGGATTTTTCACTACAATACCGTGAGTGACCACTGGGAAAAACGGGCTGCAAGGCTGAGTGGCAGCACCCTATCCAGCTCTTACAATACATCCATGGCAAGCACTTGCTGACGGCAGCAAGGAAAAACTCCCATTTAACAGGAAGAATCCTCAAGCAGAACCAGGCTCAAGGTGGGCGGCCATCTGCCTTGACCGGTTGGGGTGAGAGAGAAAGAAGGAGACACAGAGATACACAGTAACAACATTCAAAAGTACTTGTTTACTTTGTATTTTGTTTGAATGAAAATTGCTCTAAATCATATTGTTACTGTTACCTTAGTGTCTTTTGTTGGGATGCTGCATCTTCAGAGTCCCATCAAGAGCTGCTGTTGTAACTTGGGTCCTCAATGATGATCCTCTTGTCCTTCACTGGAACTGCTCCTGTCCTCATTGACATTATCACTGTAGTCTGGGTTCTTCTGGATGTGTGAAAGAAAATAAATGTTACAAAAAGTTCTTGAAATGATACCTCAATGTTACCTCAAGCTTTGCTTTCGAATGCTGATTCTTCTATCAGTATCACTTGGGTAGTCAGCTTTGGCCTGCCTCACCATTGTCAGTTATGGTTGCCGTTTTCTAAAAAACAGAAGAAATAAAGCTGTATTAGTGTAATGTTTCTGACTATAGAGTAAAAACATTGAAAAACGTTTTTAGAAAAGTAGATAAGTTTTGGATTAATATTAAACAGACAAGTAAAACTATGGTATTATGGCTACAACAAAAGAAACATTTGGCTCAACCTTATGATCAGCAACATATAAAGAGAACCCCATACCTAATGATTAGTTTTAAAGCAAAATGATTTTATGTACAAAAAACAAATACCATAGGTTAACCAAAACTATGAGAGTCTGGAGGCCTGGCCAAACAGAACAAAAAGATGGGGGAAGTCTGGGCCAATGATGCAATGGGCCCAGAGCTACCCCCTCTTTTTAAACGTTTCCTCTGTCAATGATTCAGTCCTGTTCAGTGGGCTGTAAATCTAAACCAGCAGTAAAGAAAGAGGAAAAAATAGATAAGTTATGGATTAAACCTTTCATGCATGGTGTCCGCTACAGTGGACAGATATTTGGAAGCCATTTTGAACCATTTAAGTTGTAGTACCATGTCCCAACTACCAGGTAGCGAACTCCCAAAGCATTGTCTACAATTCCATTTGAATATCATTTTTGGCTCTCTCTGTCATTTTGAGATATTGCATCATAAATTCAAAATGGTGGAGGGTAGAGGAGATGCACCAAGTAATTTAGGAATATCTGTGAAATCCTTTTTTTCTCAGAGAAAAAAACAGGTAAAAAATATATATTTTTCAACTAAATAAGATGTTAGAAATACTTTTTAATAATATTTTTCTTGTTAATTTTTTGATTCTGTGACTGAAAATACATCTGTCCACTCCAGTGGACATTATGCACCAAAAGGTATATTCTGCCTATTGGGCCTATGACATGTTTTTCAAATGTCCTCTCTATTGTTGTTGTTATTTAATGTTCCTATGTGTATTCATACCATTTGCTCTTAGTAAATGTTAATATATTAATAAAACCTATGTTTTTTGGACATATATTGATTTCAATTGAATCACTTTTTATACTGTTGATGCATGGTGTCCACTACAGTGGACACATGTCTAAATACATTTTTTTTTAAAGTAATTGGCATGTAAAAACAAACAATAAAAAAATTATTACTCTGTGATTTAATAATTCATGCATTAAAGGGTTAACATTAAACAGACAGGATATTAAAAGGTTAAATAGAAACCACTGACACAAGCTGCTTACCAAAAATGGCTGTGATGTAAATATACTTGACAAGGGTAAATCCAGTCCAGGTTTCTTCTGTCAATGATTCAGTCCCATTTAGCGGACTGTAAATCTTAACCAGCAGTAAGAGAAGATGATTTAAGAAGATAAGTTATGGATTAACATTAAACAGACAGGATATTAAAAGGTTTAATACAAACCACATAAACTGCTTACCAAAAATGAAGACTGGACGGCTGTGATGTAATAATACTTGAGGAGGATGAGGAGGGTGATGTAAATATACTTGACGAAAAAGTGGATAAGTAAATATACTAAATATATAATAAATAAATATATAATATAATAATAAATATACTGGACGAGGGTAAGTCCGGTCCAGGTTTCTTCTGGACTGGACTTTACTCTGTGTCATCATCCCAGCGACCCAGGAACATGCAGCAGATTCTAAGATCCTGCTCGCCTGCCATGTTTTGGAAGAGGTCCATATCCTCATAGTAATTGAAAACAAACAGCAGGGGATCCTTTGTTGCAATGTCATCAGATAGTGCTGTTCTTTCCAGGACCTCCTGCTGTTCCATGTTACCCTTTGATAGGATACTTGGCTTAGCCACCTTCCCCCTGAGCAACCCTGCATTGATACAGAGCCAGGTAACTGCAGCCATTATGTCGTCTAGTGGTCCCTGTTTATTGGAAAATGAAATACCACCAATTTGGAATCATTCATTAGTCATTTATATTCTTTTTTCAACCATATACTAAAAATGAGATTAAAAACTGTAAAGGTTGAGGATGTGCGTAATAACTCCATAGTTATGTGGAATGAGGATAATGTTACACCATAGGCTATATAGTATTTATACACCAATAATGCTCATCTGTGTTACCACAATGTCACCATTACAATCTGACACAACATATAATATCACTTTCATGATGATAACTTTTATAACAAACAAATAAGAATTAGGAGATTGTGCAGTTACACACCTTGCATTCAGGGAGGGTCTGGGGGTACTGGCGGCTGTGGCTCAGGAGGTAGAGCGGGTCGTCTAATAATCGGAAGATTGGCGGTTCGATTCCCGACTCCTCTAGTCCGCATGTCGAAGTATCCCTGGGCAAGATACTGAACCCCAAATTGCTCCTGATGTGTATGAATGTGTGTGAATGGTTAGATTTCCTCTGATGGGCAGGTTGGGACCTTGTAGGGTAGCCCCTGTACCCATTCAGCGTATGAATGTGTGTGAATGGGTGAATTGACTCGTAGTGTTAAAAGCGCTTTGAGTAGTCGGATGACTAGAAAGGCACTATACAAGTACAGTCCATTTACCATTTACTTCTGACAGTTGATGTCCTGATGTAATTGAAATGATAAAAGTCATATAGCATTTAACCTCTAATATTTTCCTGTCTGTGACATATTCCTTGGATTCCTGTCTGACACAGTATACATACCGGGCTGTGGTGTGGCAGAGGATTTTGAAACCCTGAAGACAGGTTCAAGTTCCCTTCTCAACAATAGTAGGCAAACCTCTGGCCATGCCTTTGAAAAACACCATTACACCATTTAGAATACAGTGACCCCACAAAGTTAAGATGAAACCTTTTCTGTGATGCCATGCATACCCCTCTATTCTAAATCTCTCCATGAGCTCAACACACCACCATTTTCTTATTATTGGCATGCCACTCTAAAAAAAAGAACAAAACAAACAAATAAACAAAAAAACAAACAAATATGAATCAACAAATAAACAGCTTTATAATACATCTTTTACAATAGGACAGAAGTAACAGTACCTCAGTGAATGACAGTGGGGCTGAGGTGCTCAGGCAGAGGGCGTATTGCGAAATACAAAGAAAGCTGTAATAGTGACATTTCTAATGAATTAAATTTTTGTGGAATACAACATGCCTTACCATCAGCATGAAAACACCACATGAATTCCCAGAGGTTTGCTAAGGGAAATTCTATTGAAATCAAAATGTGAAACATTTTCAATACAACTGTGCTCTGTTGAAGGCATACAGTGCTTAGGGATACAGACTTCAAGATCTGCTCCTGTCCTCTCTGTCCATGGTCTCGTGTCAATGCAGCTTGTAATTTGTCTGGCAATTCAAGGAAAACACACAAAGTACTAAAATTACATATCTAAGTGAATGATCTGTCCTGTAGCCTGATAACAAGGCTACTTATGGAACTGGTAGCCATGGAACAAGGCTATTTGTGGTATCAGAACCAGAACAAAACTATGTGTGGAACCTTTAGCCATGGAACAAGGCTGTTTTGGAATCTGTGGTATCAGAACAAGACCACTTGTGGAACATGTAGCTTGAGAACAAGTTTGGCCATAGAACAAAACCATGAATTATGTTTAATCAGAACCTAAAGACTGTAGGCCTCATCTCCAAGCCCATTAGGATGCAGAGATTCAAGGAACAGGATCTCCCTCTGTGCCACCAATAACGCCTGCAATGGATAATTTGAAGTTAACAATGACAATACAATACACTAACAACTACACTAACATTTTGATTAGAATAATCTTGAAATGTTTTAATATTACACTCAACACGGAGGAAATAGTGGTCTGCTGCAGCTTGCTGCCTACTTCAAGCAGGAAATAGGATGAGATCTTTGCAACCCAAGTTATCCTGGTAGTATTGGAAAATACTGGTTAAGACATAACACAACTTACACATTTTGTCTCTTTGTCGAGCTTGTCACAACTGTATTCAAATAGCCAGGGATGTAAACAGGGCAAGGATTCTAATGGTAATACATTTTCATGTAATTTTTCAGGAGTCAGATTTGTTATATATACACAGAGAGAGGGAGAGTGCTGAACAGCAATAATAGTGTGGTTGAAACTGTTAGCCTGAAAAAGTGATTTAAATATGTTTAATTAAAGATGACATTTTTCATGACAAGATCTTTGTATTGAAGGACAAAGCATCTTCAAAGAGGTATAGATTTCATATTATATGACTGTCACGGTGCAGGCCCATGACTTCTTGAGAGTAATGACCATGGATGACTAGATGCATTGGCCATTGGCTAGTGAGAGTAAGTGTCATGGAAGTGTGACACTTCACACTAAAGTGATATAAGTATATTATTACATTATCAGCTCCAGTTATTACATTTTTAACCCATTTTTTTAACCCAGCTAATAATGTAATAACTAGCCAATAATGTAATAACTTATTACATTATGTGCAAAAAGTTATTACGTTATTGGTTTAGAAATTTTAGTACATTATGGGTAAGTTATTACATAATCGGCTTTTATTACATTTAGAATGGAAAAATTATTACGTTATTGGTAGTTATTACATTATTGGCTGCTACAAACCTTATTTAAATATTAATGTCAATAACACAGAACATAGAACATTATCAAACAGTCCTTGACAGAGGGTTTTTCTTTTTTTCTTTTTTTTCCCTTTTTCTTTTTCCTGATACATTTGTCCATATCCTAGCATTTAGACACTGAAATACACCATAACTGGAGTCCATCTTTGTAGGTAAATGTCCATATTTATATTTATTTTATAGACTTGTTTCAGTCTCTAAGTCCATTGAGTTTGTGTCGGCAAAAGCGTTTTCCTCCAATTTATAGTTATCATTTTCCTGGCAATCAGTAGAAGTATGCGTAGTATATATCTTTGGTCTTTGTCCATTACATTTCAGGGGGGTTCTCCAGGTAAAAACAACATGGGCTCCTTTGGGATGGCAATTTTCATTATTTTTTCAATCTCTTTATATCTTGCCAAAACCCCTGCAGTACTGGACAGTCCCAGAAGAAATGTGAATGACCTCCAACACAAAGCTGAGAATGAGCCTTTATTAAATGTAGAAACTCTCAATGGAGTCCTGAAAAATCTCATTTTTATGTTCCAGTCGAATTCCTTCCATAGGTGACTGTTAATACCTTTGTGGCAAGTCATACAGATATCCTCCCAGGTCCTTTCCTCAATAATAATATTTAATTCTAACTCCCATTTCTCTTTCACATGTTAACAATCCGTAGATATGGTAGACATGGTTTTTAGTTGGCAAGTGTTTTCTATTACCCTAATAAAATACTGTTTGACACTTGTTGGGTCTCTTCTAATCTTTTCTCACTCTGTATGGCTTTTAAAATGTAGTGTCTTATTTGTAGGTATCGGAACAGATCATTTGGGGGTAATGTAAACTGATTTTGGAGTTGAGTGAAAGATTTCATTTCACTACCCCCGAATAGCTGGTTTAATGTACTCAAACCTTTCTCTACCCACCATCTGAATCCACTATCCTACATTGATGGAAGAAAATCTATATTGCCAACAACTGGCATGGCTCTTGACAAGGAGAGTTCTCCACCAAGTCTCTCTAACCATTGCCCATACCCGTAAAGTGTGTCTGATCCATTCATTCTTTATTTTAACTTTATATCAAAAAACTTTTTATTCAAGAAAGGTAAGACTGACAGACTTATCCCCTGGGCTGAACTCTGTTCTATCTGGACCCATCACATCTCCTGGTTGTTATTAATCCATTCTACCACCGCACTGAGTTGGGTTGCCCAGTAGTAATGTTTCAGGTTTGGGACACCCAGGCCTCTCCTGTCCTTTAATGAGCACAGTATTTTCAGTCTTATTCTGGGCCTTTTGTTTTGCCATATAAATTTGGATATGAGTTTTTCCAGCAGAGTAAAGGTAGACATGGGTATCCATATGGGTAAAGACTGAAATAAATAAAGAAGTCTGGGTAGTATATTAATTTTCACTGTTTCTATTCTACCAAATAGAGAAAGTGGAAGGACATCCCATCTTGTTAAGTCTTCCTTTATTTGTTTAAGTAGTTTGTTATAATTTAATTTAAATAGTTGTGTAGAGCTTGGTGTAAGTGTGATTCCCAGATATTTAAAACCCTGCTGAGAGTCAAATGACACTATATCATTTAATTGTGAGGGCCGGGTTCCATATATCATCATTGCCTGATTTACTTTCATTAACTTTGTATCCTGAGATTGGACCATATGCATGCAGGCAATGCAAAAGTGCAGGGACTGAAGACAGAGGTTTTTGTATAAATAATATGTCATCAGCAAATAGGTCTTATGCTGAATCCCTCCTTCATCTATTATACCATGTATCTGTGGACCCTGTCGGATAGCTTCCACCAGGAGCTCAATACTGAGTGCAAACATAACTGGGGACAGCGCATCTCCCTGCCTTGTCCCTCTTTTGAGCTTAAAATTCTGAGCAATGTCCGTTAACTCTGACTTTGGACTTAGGGTCCTGATAAAATAATTTAATCCATCCAACAAACCTGTCCCCAAAACCCATATTTATCAAAGTTTGCTGTAAATACACCCAATCCACCCAATCAAATGCTTCAGCATCTAAACTGTGTTGTGTGCTAGATGTTGCTAGTGACTGTAAATTTAGTGCACTCCTAATATTATTAGTGCCTTGACAGCCATAAATGAGTCCTATTTGGTCTGGTTTCACCAGTTTTTTAATATGGTCATGTATTCTTTTAGCTAAGACACTAGTTAGGATCTTTAATTCTCCACACAAAAGACTTATAGGCTGGTATCCCATACATAGTGTGGGGTCCCTCTTTTTTAATTGCTGTTATAATGGCTTCAGACCACGACCTAGGTGGATCTCCCTTTTCTAGTGCATAGTTGTATGTTTTACATAGGACTGGGGTGAGTTAATTTATACATTTCTTTATATAACTGTCAATTGATGAAACCCATCAATTCCTGGAGACTTGTTATTTTTAAGTTTAAGGATGGTTTCTTTTACCTCTTTCTCTGTGATAGGCCTGACCAGTTCCGTTGCCTGTTCATTAGATAATTTGGTCAAATTAAGAGGTCCCAGAAACTCTTGAATATTCTCAGCCTTTTTGTCTAGACCCTGACTTTCATATAGGTTTGTATAATATGCTGCAAAGGCATCTGCAATTTCTTTTGGTTGTGAAACTAGTTGATTGGTTATGGGATGTGTAATCTGGGTTGCCACCTGGCTTGACTGGGCTTTGCGTAGTTGAAAGGCAAGCAACCTACTTGCTCTATTACCCATTTCTTAATATTTTCTGCTGGTAAATCTAAGAGCTTCCTCTGCCTTATAGGTTATTAACTTGTCTAATTTCCGTTTGGCTTCTTGTAGCAATTTAAGTATTTTTTTGTCTCTTGTTTGTTTGTGCTCTCTTTGCAATCTGTTAATTTCTGTCTCCAATTCCTGTTGTTTCTTAAGCCTGTGTTTCTTTATCCTAGAGGATATGGCTATTATCTTCCCCCTCATCACAGCTTTAGCCCCTTCCCATAATATGGAGGGAGAGACACTCTTAAGTGCCAGGTAGTCAGCCAGGTCCTTCTGTCCTTCTGTCCATTTCTTGTCGGAGCAATGGATCAGTCAATAGTGAGACATTAAGCCTCTAATATTTAAAGTGTTTGTCTGATCCCAAACATATTTTAAGAGCGACTGGGCCATGATCTGAAAGAGCGATAGGCTCAATTTTACTTTCCTTTACTCTGTATATATTTTTTTTTGAAATACCGAAAAAATCTATTCTAGAGTAGCTCCCATGTACTTGAGACATACTGTAAATGTGAAGTCTCTTTCTTTGGGGTGATGAGAGCGCCAAACATCTACTAACCCTAGTTCTTCCATCATCCCCAGAACTCCTAGAAGGAGTTTGGGCCCATTGTCTGCAGGTAGTCTGTCTAATTTCCTGTCTAGTATGCAATTGAAATATGCCCCTATTAGAATCATTCCCTTACCTCCGCTGAGCGGAGACGCAATTTTCTTAAAAAATTGAGGACAGTCTTCATTGGGAGCATATGAATTCAATATAGTCACTTTTACATCCTCAATTGTACCCACTACCATAACATATATATAACCTTCCTCCTCTTGAATCAGCTCTTCATTGTGGTAATACACTAATTTATTAAAGAGGATAGCTACCCCCCTTTTCTTCCCATTTTTGAAGGAGGCACTGTATACTTGGTCCACCCACCTTTGTTTTAGCTTTGAATGTTCTTTCTCTGTTAGGTGTGTTTCTTGGACCAATGCTATTGAGCACTGTTGAATTCAATTTCAATTTTTTTTTATATAGCACCAAATCACAACAAAAGTTATCTCAGGGCACTTTTCACATAGAGTAGGTCAAGACCGTACTCATTAATTTACAGAGACCCAACAATTCCCCCATGAGCAGCAAACATTAGGCAATACCAGCAAGGAAAAACTTCCCTTTAACGGGAAGAAACCTCAAGCAGAACCAGGCTCTATGTAGGCGGCCAACTGCCTTGACTGGTTAGGTTTAGAGAAAAAGGAGAAGGGAGGAAGAGGGAGGGAGAGGGAGGGTGGGGTGGAGAGAGACACAGAGAAGCATAATAACAACAATAACAGTAACAATAACAATAAGTTCTGTAACTGTAAGAGCTGTAAGTTCTTAAGTTGAGTCTTTTCCTCTTGATGGGGTTATTTATCCCTTTCATATTATAACTAACACAGTTTAGCATAACCATAATTCGTTTTGGGTTATTTGCTTTTTGCCCAGAGTTTTTCTTCTATGTTTAGTCAAAATGGTCTTGATCTGCCTTTCTCTTATCAGCCATGAACCCAGAACGTCTGTCAAGGAGAAATGAACAAGGAACCTTATAATACCCATCACAGAAAAAAACAAAAAACAAACAACTTCCAAATGATAACAGAGCAGAGACACATGATGAGATAATGATTAATTATTAAAAATTGATAAAATTATTAATGTAAATTAACAATTGGGGCACCACCCTGAGATCAGGGACCAATAACCAAAACAGTGAAAACAGTCTCAAAAAGGGGTGTTCACTTTAAAAATGCCTATATCTGAGAGACATTAATATTTATAAGGTGAACAGTGAAGGGTTGAGTCCAAGCACTGACTCTTGCAACCAGCCTTTACCACAATATGTATGCAAATAATACCAAAACAATCTCTTTAAGGTATAACAGAGTTTATTAACATTAGCGATATCAATTAACAATCAATAACACTTCAGTCAACAAACATCTATCACCTGACTACAAACTATCAAACAAGCTATAAACACAAGTAACTACAAACAGCAAGCAACTAATAAACAACAAGGAAGCCTATGGCACATGTAGATGTGTGTGTGTATGTGGGTGTGGGGGTGAGAGGAAGGGGAGGAGAAGATGGCGGACGTGAACCATGTGGGGTCACGTCACGCAAGGGTTCCAGTCAAGATGGAGGATGTGACTGCGAGATTTGAACAGAGACAATAGTTAATGGCGTCTGCTGGCTCAACACGTGTCTCTAACAATAAGTTAACTTGGGGATAGGGCTAAGCTCTGCTACAGAGTTATCTGCTCACCAAGTGTGTGTGTGTGCATGTGTGTGTATGTGTGTGGTTAGTAGAAGGAGAAAAGGAGGTGGAAGCACCAAAGAACAAATGATCTCAGCGATCGTGACGAGAAGTGGCACTTGCTTTTATTTCCACAGAGACGTGGCGTGCAAATGTACTTATTCGCCGGCTGTGGTCTAATTTCAACAAATAAAATGCAACCCATGGTTTCACACACGATGGTGAGCTAACAAAACTGACGGGGCTGTCCTGCTCTGTCGGCGGATTTCACAGCAGCTGATTCTCTGCGGCGTGGCAGAGAAAACAGTAGAGTCGACTCAATTAATGAGCGGGGCTCAGAGGTTATCCTTCATCGTTCTTCTGCAGGAAAAGTTGAGAGCGCTGGGCTACACAGCAGTCTCATTCGGATCCAGTAACATGCTCGGTTGAACACGGAGAAATCTCCACTCATCCAGCAAGGTTGAGATTGTGCAGCCTAGTTACAGTCACATACATACGGAGGTTACTCTGTTCAGCCTGCTGTGTTCCTGTGTCTTAGCTTCTTTTGATTTCTTTAATAAATATTCTGCACTTGATCCTGCCTGGCTTCCCGGTCTCTGCATTTGGGTCCACCTGCTCCTCAACCCTTGACAGAGGAAATCTGTTTCTGGCGGGTCTCGTCCAATGAGAGCCGAGAGTCTGACTCTACCGGATTTCACACCTAGGTGTGAGTTGACCAGGGCATCATGGGAGTTGAAGGCCATTTGGGGTTCTTTTGTTTGACTCTGCGCCTTTCTTTGTAATCTTGGCTTTGTGACTGCATGCAGGCCTGCCTTTGTCTCATGCGCATGGTGTATGAGGCCCAACAGGGGTATGGGCATTTTACACAGATTCCCTTTGTCTTCAGCTGTTTAATGACCGTGCAGACCCGTGCCCTCCTCCTTTGCAGTTTGGGAGAGTAGTCGTGATCAGCTTGTCTTGGAAAAAATGTCTGTTCCTGACTCCATGCCTGGAAAAGTACCGCTTCTTTAACTGCGAAGTCTAGAAATCTCACAATGATGGGGTTGTTGAGTCTGTTGGTTTGGATACAAGTGCTCTATGAGCTCGCTCCATCTCTGGAGAGATGGTGTTCTAGCTCTTAATGTGACTCAGGCAGGTCTGATTAATGTCTGAATCTTACAACAATGTTGTGCAGGTGTCACTGAATGTATCAGAAACATCAATACCGATGTTCTGTTTGTTGCCCACAGCTGGCTGTGTGTCACAACCGGCTGCAGCATCACACAGCAGCTGAAACGATAAGTGCGTCTCCAAACTGAGAAAGAGGCTGTGCGCATTTACACATGCAGCACAGCAGCGGTAACTTCATTAACACTGGATTGGTCAGGATCTGACGGTAATTAATGTTCTGTGTTCTGCTACACATCTACACAGGTCAGCTGTTACACACAGATTCAAAATTTATACAGTTGAATTGTTTGTAATAAAGCAGCCCTTATGGATGAATCCTGAGCTCCATCAGTACTGTCAGGACATTTTTTATTTTTAAAAATGAAAGTCTGAGTCTGAGATAAGCCTACCATCCCATACCTACTTGATTCCCCCCCAATGTATGACTGAAGATATCGCCCTTGATATCATTCAATATCATTCAAGCCTCACAAGCGTGAAGATTTGAAGAGAGAGAAAGAGACGGAGTGAGCGTGCACGCAGTTAACACCAACTATCTGAAGACACTAATAACTCCACCCTAATTGCGTGTGGCAATTAGCGCTGGTCTTTGTGAATTAGATTGTTTTTGCAATGAGGCTTATTTGCATAGAAAGGGGCCAATTTTATGCAGAATGTATGAATATTATTATATTCACAAGCATGATAATCAACATAAAATATGTAGCTACCTTTAAGATGAAATTACTCACCGACCAAGTAAGCTTCCATTTTAGGGCTGTTCCCCAACTGGGGTGAATCTCTCCAGTTTCCAAGTAAGTTTGGAGTTGGTGGAAAAATTGAATTGCAGCTACTCAGAACGGGCGGACACACACACACAAATACGTGCATAGGATATACTGTATATGAATAATCAATACGCTGTATATCCATCTTAATGTTGGGTTAATGTTCATATTACTGTTTACTAAACGTAACAAATTGCCGGTTTTACTGTAGTTCTGGGCGTGGTTTGCCCAAGTGGTGTTGCCGTACGTCACTGTCCAAGATGGCGGACCTGCTTGTGCATGCCCTACTCAGATCAGGTAGTGATTTGAATTTGAAATAGTGGCCAAACCATGGAATTACAACTTCTGGGTCCGACAGACACCCAAAAAGCATTTTTTCCACACACAATCATTGGAAAAAGAGCGGCTGTAAATCCATTCTGATCATTCTGATCCATTTTGTCCAATAACATTTGGAAATTCTAGAAGAGCCGCATGATTGAATTGTTTTCCCCATTCAAGTTAGCTGGAGGGCTAAATCGTAAGTTACCTGTCTTGGCTGGCGGAAGTCTCTAGTGAGCATGCTCTATAGGCACTGGGACCTATAGAGCACTATTTAGTTGTACATATTTTCTAGTATAACGTTATGATGGTCAATTTGAAAATGTATCAACAGTCAGGTAAAAGTCATTTGAAAATCTGCAGGGAAGTCTAGTCACTGTTGCAGCCATGACAGCAGTACAAGGAGAAAAAAATCTCAGTGTATCTTCGTAAATCTATGACCACAAAAAATAAAAAAATCATCTCTGTTTGAAGTTACAATTAGGCATGAGGTCTCCTAGGTTTAATCTAGGGGTTAAGGCAAAGATTAGGTTAATTAACAACTTTTTAGGTTAGGGTTTTGCAAAAAGTGACGAGACGACCCAATGCGAGCCAATGAGAACAGATCAGGCAGTCCAGCCCATTCGCCAGAATAAAATGTTGGCATCGTACGTTTCTGCAAACATTGAATACATTGAATCTCTACGCTTCAATACAGTTAATATGTAGCATATCAATTGTAGCAGAATGGATGTATTCCTGTCTGGTCTGAGCAAGCCTGTATTGTTTTGCCTTCTTAATCGCTCCCCTGATGCTGAATGAACCGTATCCTGTTCACCTGACTTCCACAATTGCCGCAGATCCTTCTATGGTAACTTTCCTCCCTCAGAAGTGACCCTCTTGCGGATCGCTGTTGATAACCGTGTGTAGTAGCAGAATAAGCACCCTAGACTCTCTCCTCTCCTGAGCCCATAAACGCTGCCTGATTGGGACTGTGGGCCTGGATCGGTGTTCAGCAGCTTCACTCGGGAACTGCTGCGACAACTCTGGCTCACGCTGCAAGAACGCTGCTGCTTTGCCTGTAGCTGGCGTTAATTATAGTCGCCTTTGTCTCGGATTGTCCCCATTTCGTTTTGGGCTGACACTACCGTTATTAGTCCTCTTTTTTTTTTTTAGCCTGAGTCGTCTCTTAATTGTGTGTGTGCGGGTGCTTGTAGATTGTAGTTTTTTTCATTATTCCTAATTCGTAAATCACAGGTCTGACCCTCTTCCGTGAGTGATTTTGTTTTGTTTAGTGTATTCATTTATTTGTCTTTAATTTACATCTACGTGTTTGATTATTTCACGCAAATAATATTGTTTGTGTGGTTTATTTTGTTTGATTTGCAAGTACAGGGCTGCTTGTTTCCTGCACTTAATATTGTTTGGTGTAGTTTATTATGTTTATTTTGCCCCTAAATTGCCAGTTAAGTGTTCAACCATCTGACAAATTATTACTTTGGAGAGAGTTTTAGGTTTTTTTTTTGTACGTTTTTTTTCTCTCTTTTTCTTGGTTGATTACAGGAGGCCCTTTTTCTTCTATAGCTGCTAATAACCGGTGTTAAACATTTCAGCATTAGGTCAACTGTAGTTATGGTGTTTTGTACCTCCACTAATTGTATATATTCCCTCTATTTTTCAGAAGCTGAGAGCCTAAATTTGGCGGGGTGACTCTCTTCAGGATACCTCTCCTTCTCCCCCTCCACTGGTAAGCCTCAGCTCTGAATAATTTCCCTGCCCCTTTTTAATATAGGTGTGGATGGTATATTTAATGACTCTTTTAAATTAATTTTTGCTATTGTTAAATAAATAATTAGTGATGGATGTAACCACGTCTCCTGCTTCTTAGTATAACAAACCTGATTGCTTCTTGGGTTATTGGTCTGAGGTAACCATAATAAACATACTGGTTAATGCCCTACAACCCATTCTCTTGCCACACAACATTTCTACAATATGCATCATAGAGAAAGCGACATAGTTCAGATGACATCTGTGTGTGCGCACTTCCATGTTAGGAGGAGGCGGTTTGGGTGTTTGGCTAGAAAGTTAGTTACATGGCACAAAGTTGCAAAAGCATCAAAGCAGCAGAGACCACTGATTGAGACCACTGCTCGCTTCCTGTTTCAACCGACAAAACTGGGTATTTTTAGCAAAACATCGGGACATTTGCAGCCACTTTTCTGGCAACAAAACCAGGTATTTGAACCCAAACAATGATCTTTTCCTAACCCTAACCAAGTGGTTTTTGTGCCTAAACCTAACCAGACCTTAACCACAGCATTGTTATACCATAAAACATAATAATTCAACTGATAACAGCCATTAAAGCAGCGTTAAATGGCACGCGAAAAGCTTAAAATGCGATCAACATTGAAACGTACAGATTGAAACACAGATTCAACATATCTGTGGTTTGCAGAAATGTACAATGCCAATGTTTTATTCTGGGGATTGGGTTGGGCACACCATATTATGTGTGACAAAAGGACGTAAGGCACCATCCCCAGGTGAAATAAAAAGAAAGTTTTTAGGGTTGCATAACTTTACAATTTTCATGTTACCATCTCCATGATTACCATATGTGATCCATGGATGTATAATCAGAACTTGATACATCCATAATGTGATCTCATACTGTAATCCCTTTGTGAATAACCTGACATGGAAAAAGGCTTGGCTCTTACCTAATCGGTATCTGATAACTAACAAAATTAAGGAAGTTTCATTCAACTTTTACCCAGCTAAGATATATTTTTAAAAATTCAGAAAAGACATTATCGTCTTTCATACAAAAAATACTATACAGCAAAAGAAATTACATGCACCAAGTGCTTCACATCAAGAAAGACATAAAAGACATAAAATGAACATAAAAACATATAAATGTACATAAGAGGGAAAATAAAAAAATTATGAGAAAGTGAAAATGGAATGCATAATAAAATAAAAATTTAATTAAAAAAAACGTTAATACATAGAATGTATAAAATCAAGTAAAATTCAACATTTTAAAAGTGCAATAGTGCATAAGTGTGAAGCAGACTGAAACAAAAGCTAGTTAAAGGCTAAGGTGAAGAAATACATTTTTCGCTTTCTTTTAAAAATAGTGAGCTGGCTTCCCTGATATCTATTGGTATTGTGTTCCAAAGTTTTGGGGTGTAATTGACAAAGGCTGCATCCTCGACTGTTGCTGGGAATCTCCAATAAACCAGCAGAAGATGATCGTAGTGTTCTTGAGGGCAAATAGTTAACAAGGGAGTTGGCAATGTAGCTTGATCCTAGCCCATTAAGGGCTTTGTATATAAGGAGGAAGACCTTAAAGTCAATTCTAAATGTTACAGGAAGCCAGTGCAGAGTAGCTAAAACTGCTAATTCAATTCAATTCAATTCAATTTTATTTATATAGCGCCAAATCACAACAAAAGTTATCTCGGGGCACTTTACACATCGAGCAGGTCGAGACCGTACTCATTTACAGAGACCCAACAATTCCCCCCATGAGCAAGCACTTGGCGACAGCGGCAAGGAAAAACTCCCCTTTAACGGGAAGAAACCTCAAGCAGAACCGGGCTCTAGGTGGGCGGCCATCTGCCTTGACCGGTTGGGTTTACAGAGAAAGAAGGAGGGAGGGGGACGGGGGAAGGGGAGAGGGGGGTGGGGTGGGGAGAGACACAGAAGTATAATAACAACAAAAACAATAACCATAACAGCAGTAATGTAAGTAGAGCTATGAATTTATAATAGCAGCAATAATATCAGTAGCAGAAATAGAAGCAGGACATCCACGGGACCACGCCACAGTCCCCACAGCCGTGGCCCACCATTCAGGCGCTGGATCTTCCTGTGAGATGAGAGAGCACAGAGACTCCGGGGAAGAAGTCAAGTTAGTAACATGCATGAATGGTACATGAAGCATTGAAATGGAGAGGAGGAGGAGGAGGAGAGAGGAGAGAGGAGCTCAGTGCATCATGGGAAGTCCCCCGGCAGTCTAGTCCTATAGCAGCATAACTGGGGGCCGGTCCAAGGCGAGCCTGGCCAGCCCTAACTATAAGCTTTATCAAAAAGGAAGGTTTTAAGCCTACTCTTAAACGTAGAGAGGGTGTCTGCCCCCCGGACTGAATCTGGAAGATGGTTCCACAGGAGAGGAGCCTGATAGCTGAAGGCTCTGCCTCCCATTCTACTTTTAGTTATTCTAGGAACCACAAGTAAGTCTGCATTTTGGGAGCGCAGTGCTCTAGTAGGGTAATAAGGTACTATGAGCTCTTTAAGATATAAAGGCGCCTGACCATTAAGAGCTTTATAAGTAAGGAGAAGTATTTTAAATTCTATTCTGGATTTTACCGGAAGCCAATGTAGCGAAGCTAAAATAGGAGAAATATGATCTCTTTTCCTAGTTTTTGTTAGTACACGTGCAGCTGCATTCTGGACCAGCTGGAGAGTCTTTAGAGACTTGTTAGGGCAGCCTGACAATAAAGAATTACAATAATCCAACCTAGAAGTAACAAATGCATGGACTAGTTTTTCTGCATCTTTTTGAGGCAGGATGTGCCTGATTTTTGCTTTATTACGTAGGTGAAAAAAGGCAGTCCTTGAAATTTGTTTTATATGATGGCTGAAGGACATATCCTGGTCAAAGATAACTCCCAGATTCCTTACGGTGGAGCTGGAGGCCAAGGTAATGCCATCCAGAGTAGCTATGTCATTAGATAACGTGTTTCTAAGGTGTTGAGGGCCAAGCACAATAACTTCAGTTTTGTCTGAGTTCAGTAGCAGAAAATTGTCAGTCATCCAGGTCTTTATGTCCTTAAGGCACACTTGAAGTTTAGTTAACTGATTTAATTCATCTGGCTTCATTGATAAAATTATATTTATCAATGAAGCCAGATGAGTATCATCAGCGTAACAATGAAAATTTATGGAGTGTTTCCGAATAATATTGCCTAAAGGAATTATATATAAGGTGAACAGTATTGGTCCAAGCACAGAACCTTGTGGAACTCCGTGTCTAACTTTTGCGTGGATGGAGGATTCATTGTTAACATGTACAAACTGAAGTCGATCTGAAAAGTAGGATTTAAACCAGCTTAATGCAGTTCCTTTAATACCAATTAAATGTTCCAGTCTCTGTAACAGGATGTGATGGTCAATGGTGTCGAATGCAGCACTAAGATCTAACAAGACAAGTACAGAAAGAAGTCCTTTGTCCGATGCAGTTAGGAGGTCATTCGTAACTTTCACCAATGCTGTCTCTGTGCTATGGTGCGCTCTAAAACCTGACTGAAAATCCTCAAATAAACTATTGTTATGTAGGAAGTCACATAACTGATTGGCAACTGCTTTCTCGAGGATCTTAGAGAGAAAGGGAAGGTTAGATATAGGTCTGTAGTTGGCTAAAACGGCTGAATCCAGTGTAGGCTTCTTAAGAAGAGGTTTAATTACAGCTACTTTAAAGGACTGTGGTACATAGCCTGTTACTAGAGACAGATTGATCATATCTAGTAAAGAAGTGCTCACTAAGGGTAAGACTTCCTTAAGCAGCCTAGTTGGGATGGGGTCTAAGAGACAGGATGAAGGTTTAGAGGACGAAATCATTGAAATTAATTCACAAAGGTCGATTGGAGAGAAACAGTCTAAATATATATCGGGTTTAGCAGCTATTTCTAAGGTTCCTGAATTGGAGGGTGAATCAGTGCCTATTGAGGGCAGGAGGTGATGAATTTTGTCTCTAATAGTTAGAATTTTGTCATTAAAGAAGCTCAAAAAGTCATTACTACTGAGAGCTATAGGAATACATGGATCAATAGAGTTATGACTCTTTGTCAGCCTGGCCAAAGTGCTGAAAAGGAACCGAGGGCTGTTTTTATTCTCCTCTATTAATGATGAGTAATAGGCAGCTCTGGCATTACAGAGGGCCTTCCTATATGTTTTAAGACTATCTTGCCAGACTAAACGAGATTCTTCCAGTTTGGTGGAACGCCAAATCCTTTCAAAATTTCGCGATGTTTGCTTTAATTTACGGGTTTGGGAGTTATACCATGGAGCTAGCTTCTTATGTTTTATTATCTTCCTTTTTAAAGGAGCGATAGAGTCGAGTGTTGTTCGCAGTGAGCCTGCGGTACTGTCAACAAGATTATCAGTTTCAGAGGAACTAAAGTTAGCATAAGACTCCTTTGTAGTATTGAGACATGGCACTGAATTTAGTACTAGTGGGATCGCTTCTTTAAATTTAGCTACAGCACTATCAGAAAGACATCTAGTAAAGATGTTTTTGTCTAATGTCGTGTAGTCTATTAATAGGAATTCAAAAGTTATTAAGTAATGGTCAGATAAAATAGGATTTTGTGGAAAAACTATTAGATGATCAATTTCAATGCCATAAGTCAGAACAAGGTCGAGGGTGTGGTTAAGACAGTGCGTAGGTTTATTTACACTCTGAGAGAAGCCAATTGAGTCTAATAATGAGATAAACGCAGTGCTAAGACTATCAATATCGACGTCCACATGGATATTAAAGTCACCTACTACAATTACTTTATCTGTACTAACGACTAAGTTTGATAAAAACTCTGAGAATTCAGATAAAAATTCAGAGTACGGGCCAGGAGGGCGGTACACTATAACAAATAGAATTGGCTGTAAAGTTTTCCAGGTTGGGTGTGAAAGACTAAGAACGAGGCTTTCGAATGAGTTATAATTAAGTTTAGGTCGAGGGTTGATTATTAGGCTTGAGTTAAAAATGGCTGCAACTCCACCTCCTCAGCCGGTGTCTCGAGGAATGTGAGTATTAATATGACTTGGAGGAGTGGATTCGTTTAGGCTAACATATTCTTCATGACACAGCCAGGTTTCAGTAAGACAAAATAGATCAATATGATAATCTGAGATTAGGTCGTTTACTAGTACAGCTTTGGAAGACAGAGATCTAATGTTTAAGAGTCCACATTTAATTCTCCTATTTTGTTGCACTGTGACATTGGTGGTGTTAATTTCTATTAGATTTTTATGAAAGATTCCTCTTCTGTTTACTTTAGAGTTAATTGATTTAAATGATTTGAGAGGTCGGGGGACAGACACCGTTTCTATGTAGTATTGGGTGGGTAACTGCTCTAATGGAAGCGCAGAGAAGTGTGTAGGACTGCAGCTCTGCTTCCTGGTCTCAACTCTGGATTGTCATGGTTTTGGTCTAATAAACTCAGCCATATTTCTAGATATGAGAGCTGCTCCATCCAAAGTGGGATGTATGCCGTCTCTCCTAATCAGACCAGGTCTTCCCCAAAAAGTCCGCCAATTGTCTATGAAGCCCACATCGTTTTCTGGACACCACCTTGACAACCAGCGGTTGAATGATGACATGCGGCTATACATGTCATCACTGGTCAGATTTGGCAGGGGCCCAGAGAAAACTACGGAGTCCGACATAGTCTTTGCATATGTACACACCGACTCAACATTAATTTTGGTGACCTCCGATTGGCGTAATCGACAGTCATTAACGCCGACATGGATAACAATCTTACCATATTTACGATTATCTTTAGCCAGCAGTTTTAAATTAGATTCTATGTCGCCCGCTCTGGCCCCAGGAATGCATTTGACTATGGTTGCTGGTGTCGCTAACTTCACGTTTCTCACTATGGAGCTGCCAATAACCAGAGTTGGTTTCTCAGCGGGTGTGTCACTGAGTGGGGAGAACCTGTTGGAAACGTGAACTGGTTGGAGGTGAACCGCGGGCTTCTGCTTAGGACTATGCTTCCTTCGGACAGTCACCCAGCCGCCCTGGTTTCCCGGCTGCTCGGGAACCACCGGGGGAGTAGGAGCTATGCTAGGAGCTATGCTAGGTCGGCCCGCACCGGCTACTGGGGGCTGGCTAACAATAGTTACTGATTTGTTTTCCATGGTGCGGAGCCGCGCTTCCAATTCACTAAGCCTCGCCTCCACCACTGCAAATAAACTACATTTATTACATTTACTATTGTCACTAAAGGAGGCGGAGGAATAGCTAAACATATGACACACCGAGCAAGAGAGAGCGGGAGAGTGGGAGGGAGAGAGAGAAGCCATCGTTAACTGTTTAGCTATGTTAGCTGCTAAGCTAAAACAGCAGAGCAAAAACTACTACCTGCTACGGGATTAGCAAGAGAAGTCGCTAAACGAAGGAGAGAGCAAGGAGTGCTTGTGCAGAACTAGCGTGCGTTTAAATATACTGGAGGTATTTTATCCACAGTGATGAAGAATAAAGCAAAGTTTAGCTAAGCTGAGGGCAGCAAAACATTATCGGTAAACACAGTCAACAACCGGAAGTGACACAATACGCTTACCGTAGCACGTCAGCACGTCGTCACCCTCACGTCACGTTATGAATGTGACGTGTTCTCTCCTCTTGGTTCTCAGTTTAGATCTGAGTCTAAAATAACACCAAAGCCTCAGATTTAATCCATGGAGTTAATTTCCCCAGATTATTAAACAGCATTTCTCTTTTTGTCTTGGGGCTGACGAGTAGGATTTCAGTTTTGTCTTCATTTAACTTTAAGAAATGATTGCTCATCCATTTATTTATTGGCAGAAGGCAGGTAGTAATGGAATTTATAGCTGCAACATCAGCAGTTGTAATGTTCCTCAGACACGTGATCTCCAAGACTGATGTAAAACTTTCTCCCTTTTGATGTATGTTTTGAACCAGTGTAACAGTCAGAAAGACCAACCCACTTTTTCAGATGATTGATTAGGATATCATGGTCAATCATATCAAATGCTGGACTTAGGTCTAAGAGGATAAGAACTGAGACCTTATTTTCATCAGAGTTTAGTCTGAGGTTGCTGATTATTTAATAAGAGCAGTTTCAGTGCTGTGGTATGTTCTAAAGCCTGACTAAAATTCCTCCAGGATATTGTTTTCTTTAAGAAAGGAGTTTACTTGCACTGAAACTATCATTTCAAGTATCTTACTAATGAATGGAAGGTTGGACATCGGCCTATAACTGGTCAGTGCATTACCATCTAGGTTGGGTTTAACAGCTGTTTTGAAGGCATCTGGAAAGATGCCTGTCTTAAGAGATGTATTTATAATGGTCAGGACATGACTTGAAACACTGTTGAACAACCACTTAAAAATGCTGCAGATACAGGATCAATACATGAGGTGGAGGAGTTACACTCTTCAGTCTCTTCAGTCTTGCAAAGCTCAGGTAATGTAGTACAGGTAAATTTTCCCATGGTTACATCATTTTTGCAGGATTTGCTGAGATCATCTGTGTTTACATCAGCAGCAATACTGGCTCTAATTGATGTTTTTTTGTTATTAAAAAACAATGTGAGTTCTTCACATTTTGATGCAGAGAACTGCAGGGGTTCCCAGCATTCTCTGTAATAATATTGGAAAAGTAATCCTTTCTTGTCAGATGTACTGCTTTGTTATAGACAGTCATGGCTTCTTTGTATATATTAGTGAACTGTGAGTCTAGATTTCTTCCATTTTCTTTCAGCTGCCCGACAGATTCTCTTGATCTCATGAACACTATTATTGTTTCTGTCAGCCGACTTCTTTTTAATTTCTGGTGGAGCAACAGTATTTAAAGCAGATGACAATACATTGTTGAAATTTTCAACCATGTCATTTAAAGTGCAGTCACAGCTGTATGGCTCACATGAAACATGTTTTCTAATTAATATCACCTTATGCAATTTTTACACATTTTTTCTCTTTATTCTCCTCCTTCCTCCTCCTCCTTATTATTACTATATATGTTTCACTTACTAAAAAACAAATGTATGTTAACTTAAATATCCTATATGTGAAATTTCTATTATGTCATCACCTTATTGTTTTGTTGTAAGGTGATATTGTACAATTTTACCTACATAAAGCCCAATGTTCAGCTGTTTTTCTTAATACATTTAATGTTAATTTTTCTTATTGTTTTGTACGTGTTATGTATATGCTATTTCTTTTTCTCATAATATAATTTCTCACAATCTATTGTACATGTTTGTACCCTGACTAAGTTTATAAAACTATACAATGTGTAATTTTTCACTTAAAAACCTGTGTGTATTTTGATTTTATTCCCAGTGCACCTACATGTATCTCTTTGCAGTGCCCTTGTTTCTTCACTGAGATGGAGAGATCAGTTGTGGCTACTTGCCCATATACATTAATATGTATATGGGCAAGGGCTACCTGATACTGGTGTTCACTTATTTAAAAAAAAAAAAAAAAAACATCAAGGTAAAACCTTAAAGTATTATCTCTAAATGATCTCAAGGGCTCTGAGTCTGTTACTACCAATATCATTTTCATAAACATCATACAGCAAGGCCTGAGAATAGTCATCCAAGGTAGAATTTGGCATATATTTGGATATAAGATATTTCATCACTTCTTTAAAAACGAGGAAAGTGTTAACTTGACTATCTATGAATGCTGGAAGCTAATGAACATTTCTTTGTAGTCTGTCTTTGATATTGACAAAAAGTGGGTACATTGACATTGTAATCACTGCCTCACTGCCCTCTTCAAAAATTGAACTGTACTGTATTTACATGAATTTACAACTTCAAACCATGTCACTGAGCAAACTGATTTATTTGGCCATTGACTTACAAATAAATACTTGACAGATCAAATAGTTATTTAAAATGTGACTCTCTTCTCAGTCATCATCTTCCTCCTCTTCTTCGTCTGTGTCCACCATCTCATCCTTGACAGCTTGCTGCTCCTCCAAAGCTTCTTGCAGTGCCTGCTCCTCTTCCAGTGTTGGGTCCAGGGCCTCTGTGATTTCTGGTCCACTGCGATACTCCTTCTGTGGTAGCGGGGGGACTGGTGGGCTGTACCCTTCCCCTGAATACTTCAGACCCCATCCAACATATATGTTCTCAAACTTCCTGAAGGAAGAGACAGAGACATGGTTGTTTGTAAATTGCAACATTGCTTTCAGGATACTGTAAGAAATCAAACACAGGGAGTCAGAATGTTTTGTTCTTTTCACGTACTTTCCACAAGCATATGCATATGCTCCTGGCCAGAGGTTGGAACGCAGCACAGCTACTGCATGCTGAGAGGTGAGAGTGGAGGACATCTTGGAGCTCCATGGAGGGGTGTTGAACATTTCTGAGACACAAACACTAAAAACACTTAGCTGCCTCCAAGGACATAGATTTGATTTCAGAAGTGGAGAGGATACAATAAAATCATGGGTTCATCAACCAAAAAAAGTTACTGTCAATGCTATTTCCTTAATTTTTTGTATACATTTATATCAATTGCAGGTAGTGGATTATAATGAAATTGGATATCATGCTTTTCATAACTCTTTCCCTAATAATAGTGTTCAAACAAAAAATTACTGGTAATGTAAATTGTTGTAGTATTGTTTCAGTGCACGAACCCTACTTAACATTTCATTTATTTTCACTGGTACAGAGCTGATGTTTTATAATAGATTATGGTGTATTTTTACCTTTACCACAAAGAGCACTGTCCCTTGCTTTTAGACAGCAAGCGGTTGCTGCAGCTGCCATTGTCTCTAATATAAACATAAAGCAGCAGTAGCTGCCACTCTTGTGAACACACACAGCTATTTGCCACTGCTGTGGGGGAAATTCTGTGTTAATTCTATTGTTGCATGTGTTACTTGAGTGGAAAATCAGTGGTACCTGTCTCTGTCAGCTAATAAGAGAGCCAGTGGAAATCTACTGACTAGTTATCTGCCCAGAATAAATGCTGAGGGCACTCAGCCCTGGCAGTTAAATATAACTGATTAACAACCAGAATGTATAGGTGTGCATGCAGCAACCAGTATGAACCAGGCCCCTCTATTGTTAATCTGTAGCTAACTCAGCAGGAAGTGTTTCCTTTATCTTGTTTACATGATGGTATAATAGCCGGCATCCTGAAGATGCTGGCCAAACACAATGCTGTTGTGTTCTTTTCTTCATGTTACATGAAGTAAAAGAGATTTGATTCATCACACCAAGTCCTTCAATCTTCAGAGAACTAGCAACTCTCAAACATACAAGAGTTTCCATGACAGCTGTCTGAGTTGATGATGGCTGAACTTTGAGCTCACTGTGTGACTATGGGAAGCACATAAACCACATGGAGGAACAACACAGGAGATAATTTATGGCTATCTGAGTTCCTCAACACCTCATCATCAGCACAGAACCAACAGATCATTGAAGAAAAACGGTCAGCTTCAACAAGTGTAATTATTAGCTCTGGGCCAATAAACAATATGTACAATTATAGCAAAATCTGCTATATTAATTATGTAATATTGCTAACCATTACCTCTATTTTTAGCTACAGCCTGCTCTATTTGGCTGCGTGATGTGAATGGGTGGTGTGAGTGTGAGTAGGTGGACAGCTGCCTGTAGTGTTTTTTTAAAAAGTGAGGGCAACATGTCCCCATATCCCCAATGAAAATTAAATCCATGGTTACCTTTACTGGTTTCAAAGAAAAATGGCCAAAATCAAAGACTGACCTGCATCTTGAGAGAGGGGAGTGAGCAGAGGGGGTCCAACCTCTGGCTCAGGCTCATCAGGTTCCTCTTCCTTCTCCTCAGCCTCTCCTTCCTCATTAGATTCTTCTCCTGGTTTCACAGCCAGGTTCACCCAAGTACAGCGACCCTAAAGGAGTCCATGTTCACACATTAGAAAAGCTCACATACTGTACCAACGGAGAAAAGGCTGCTTTGATCAGAGCTGTACCTGCTGCAGGATGTGCTGAACATGATGTACCCAGGTAGACAAAGACTCAGCCATTTCAGAAACTGGAACACCCTCAAAGTCAGGATTCACTTCATAGCTGTCCCGGGGTGCCTCCTCTTCCTCATCACCTTCCTCCTCCCCAGCCTGGTAGAAGCCCTGGGGACTGACCTGAGTGCCAGCAGAGATCCGAGCGATCTGCGCTCTCAAATAGTTGGCTTCATTCCCGGAGAAAGGGGGGTAGCTAACAACTGGGGCATCCAGTCTCCCAGTGAAGAATTTACGGATCTGGCGAGCAACAGTTATCTGGGCAGGACTGACTGAAGGGAGCTTTACCCAAGGTAGAGCAGGCTCTTTGCACACATAATAAAGAAACTTGTTAACGCCTGTTCCTATCGCCTCCTTTGGCACAGCTGGTGGGGGTTTATAGGTCGACTGAGGAAATGGATCCATCTGAAAACAAAGCCACCACAAGATCAGAAAACTCACTCACATCCAATTCAATTCACTTCTTTAAATTGTAAAGATTAAAGAACACTCAAAGCTTTCAAAAATGTAAGAAATAGCCCTTATGATGTCATCAAAAACTGTAAGCATATCCCTTCCAAGCAGACTACTAAGAGCCTGTTCAATGCTACAGTAGAAGTACTTTTTAGGTTTAGGTTTTTTATAAAATGAAATTAGACATCAGTGAGTGCAAATGACAGGGTCCTCAGAGTGATGGAGTGGTCAATTATCCAGAGGCAGAGGAGGAGTGTAGGGTTTGAGGTACCAGCACCAGAGTCTTAGATCCGACAGAATAAGAAAGTGAGAGCAGAAGAGTGGTTGTATTAATGGAATCAATGCTGTGGAAATGAACATTATATTGAATTTACCAGGTAAACAGGTAAACATGGAGCAAACATGGAGGAACCATTAAGTTTGAATTAACACTTAGAAATCACAAAACAGGGAGGCTTCTTACTAAAATATGATGAAATATAAATATAAAAGAGGAACATTTGATTCAAATAAAAGCCCAATTCTCTCTGCAGCTGAGGTAAATTTGCCACAATTTGACAATTAATGGAGATCGTCTGGAACACTGATTAAATTACTTTCCACTTCCCCACCTCATTCTCATGAGTCTCGGCCTCTCTCTCCTCTTCCTCGGCTGCTTCATCAGTGTTCTGCTCTTCCTCTTCCTCACCCTCTCTGTACTCAGCTTCAGCAATGATATAGCTGCTCTCTGTGCCCAGAATCTTGCCCCACAGTCGGCAGCGCTGCAGTGCCTGGGACTCAACAAGCTGCTTGAGTGCAAGGAAGACCCTCTGCATCTCTTCTCTGCCCAGACCCACTCCAGCCTGCTCCAAGTAGAAGCCAATCTCACTTACATTAGGAAGAGGTGTTTCCACCTGGTGGAAGACAGATAAACCATGTTACATAACATAAACCACATATTGTTTTAAAATATTTTCAGGTGAAAGAGCTCATCAAAAGTACAGATGTCTTGATCATGTTTTTTTGCTACTGATGCTAATCTGAGTCTTTAAATAATGAGCATCTGCCAATACTGAGTCTGATCTGATATGAATGCTTATTAGATTTTTATGCATATTTATGGCTACAGTAAACCTACATTAACATTCAAGTAATTTAAATATGTTTGACAGCTGAGTTGTTCTGCTTTAAGAAAATGTAATCTGCACCCTCTAATATATTGCACACTGCTAGTGTGAAAAATACAGAAGTTCAGGTGCAATTTTCATTCAACAGCAGCACTTTACAGTTATGGTTATAACCTGCAAAATGTTTCTGAAAAGATGCAAAACAACCAAGTGTATGTGGGTCTAATGCTACATACAATGGGTGGCTTGTATGTATCTGTGCCCAGGGGCCCTTTCAGTTGTGCATACAAGCATACAATGATTTTGCCTAAATAAAAAAAGTAAATTCAGATTTACAGTACCAGTCAAAACTTTGGACACACTTCCCCATACCCTTGAATGAGAAAATGTGTCCAAACTTTTGACTGGCACTGTAAATCAAGACCTATATGACCAAAGACCAAGTAAACACAATTTTAAATCAATTCAGAAATTCAATGATGATAGTCAATAAAATGCTGTTGAATGATGTGTAACCTGGCTTCATGAGAGTCTAAAAACTTTCAATTTTCAATTGAATGTTGCACAGGTAAACTAAAATGTCTATGTGCCCTTTCCCCTACAAATCACCAAAACAAATGTGTAAGTTTAAGTGGCCAATACCAGTTCCTCCTCATGGTTAGCCTCTTCTGGCTGAGAAAACAGCAGGCGCTGATGTTCAGCTAGCAGCTCAGCAGCTGTAGTCTGTGGAAGGTCTCGCAAGGTGCTCCACTTGTCTTCAAATAATCCCCGCTTCACATCACAGCTAATATCCTCAATCACATCCACCACATTCTGTGGACGCTCATCCATGACCTTCATCAGCAACTGGGTGAGGTGATCATAGCTGTAACATTATAGACCAACATCACTTCCTTACAGTTCCACCATCCTTTGTTAATTTTTAAGAAAATGTCCAACCAGAGCTTTAGCGTTTTATTTAGTGAATTTGAACAAATGTCTCCCTTAAGAGCAACAGGCAGCTCAACAAGCACCTGCTACTATATATATATATATATATATATATATATATATATATATATATATATATATATATATATATAAACATCAACTGTTATGTTTATTTATTTGTATTTATTATTGTTAGGAACAGATACATACTATAAGCAGAGAATAAGCACATAAGCATAATACCAATTTACCAGTGTAAAGAACAGTTATTATCCCGAGAAGATGGTCAGCAGTGGTTACCAGCCATGATGGGACATGGGCAAATGTTCTAATTCATAGCTGTAACCCAGCATTAATGACTATAAGTAATCAATGTCAGTAGAAGTACACAGACCTGTGAGTGCTGAGTGTTTTTTTCAATTCACATATATATTGTAAGTGAAAAGTTACTAAAGACAATCATTTTGTGTATTTCCTTTTTTAGTAAAGTGCTGAAATGCTTAGTTGATTAATTCATTAGTCAGACAACAGAAAATAATTGCTGACAAGTTTGATATACAAATTATTTACATCATTTAATTTAAGCATTGGTGTCAAACATTTCTGCTTTTCTATATACCTTTGTAATTAACATAAAACTGAAATATCTTTGGGTTTTGGACTGCTTATCAGACAAAAGCTATTTGAAGACCTCACCTTCAGATTAGGAGAAATTGCAATGGGCATTTTTCAAATTTTGCTGAGATTTTATGAATAAATTGAAAAATTAGCGACAATTTATCATGAATGGAAACAATCATTCCTTGAAGCCCATCATCATGAGTCAATGTTAAATGTTTCAGGTGGCTCTAGAAGTTAATTTACACAGCAAAGTCCAGATAACTGAGTAAACCTGTGTCAATGGCCTATTATCAGTATACATATCATAATTTGACTATCGTAAATTATGACAGCAGGGGAGGCTGTTTCATGGATATCAACTGCACACGTAGCTGTTTATAGTTATTCAGAATACCTTATCTAAATCTTTCTGATGGCCTGTGTCAGAAATTGCGACCTTCATTCTGTCGTGTGCTTCTGTTGACCCTTGATAGATACCTGGCAGTTAATTATTGGATTCAGGACTTTTTTAATTCCAGGTTTTGTCTTACATAACTGATGTAAACACACCATCAAATTTAAATAACGTATTTAGTGTAAGGCGTTTATTTCAATATGTTTTTGGAGTGATAATCTTGTGTTTTGTATTTTGCTAGTGACGCTAATGCTATTGTTTTTTTTTTAGAACCTTTACTGAAATGTGTGAAAAGTTCTTTACAAACATAAATGGCATGGTACAATATTAAATACTCGTTTTCCACAACAGACAAGCATCATATAACAATCACATATAAAACAGAAGAGAGGGAATAAAAAAAATTTTTAGAAAGGAGAGCAGGAGTAGTTTTAAGTTCCTCTATTGCTATTGTCTATGTTTACATGTTGTGACCGACCGAGCAAGCCAACTAGCTGACATGTCCTGAAATCCAGCTAATAGCATCACTCACGTTACTTACAGGTCCAGGTTGGTTTTGGTGCTGTTTTTCAACATGAAAGCCTTGAAGGAGGCAGCTGCCTGCAGTCTCTCCTGACTGCTGTCCTGGTTTCCATCCGGAGTGTCCATCGTTCTTCACCTCCGTTTATTTCTTTCTGAATGTTTTTCTTTCAACAGATTGTCAGTTTGAAACAAAGACTAACGGTAATTACAAGACGGTCGAAGAAATTTAAAACGTGTAGTTATCTGACATTACCAATGTCATAACAGTGTCAAGGGGAAACAGTGGCAGTGTTGACCCCATATTGTTGCTATGGTTACTGTAACAGAATGGTTACTAGGCTGTGGACGCTGACACGCGCTGATGAAAAAAAAAAAACGGGAAGAACGGGATTGTAAATTGATCTCCACCTAATAAAACAACAACAACAACAACAATAATAATAATAATAATTTCATCATGTATCAACCTTCTAACATACCACGTCTTAAACTTTATGTAAATGAAAGACATTTTAAATATCATGAAACCAGCAAGTGTTTGTAGTTTGGTAGTTCGATGTGAATTAAAAGTGGATTATTCAAGATAAATACATTTTTCCAACTACACCTTGACCATACAACATCACAAATTGGACCAACAGCCTTGATTCAACGTGCCAAACCAGACTGAAAATATGTAAATCGTGCATCTCTTCTTTAATTTCGCACTGGGATTAATAAAGTACTTCATCTATCACCAAATGGAATTACATTTCCATGGACAGATAAAAAATGAAATGTGAACAGTGGTGGAAGAAGTACTCAGATCCTTTACTTAAGTAAAAGTATCAATACAGCAATATAAAAACACTCCATTATAAGTAAAAGTCCCGCATGAAAAATCATACTACAGTAAAAGTACATAAGTATTATCAGCTTGGTGTAGTTAAAGTATTGCAGTAAAAGTAGTAGTTTGGCCCCTCTGACTGATATATTATTATATATGACATCATTAGATTATTAATACTGAAGCATCAGTGTATAAGCAGTATGTTACTGTTGTAGCTGCTGGAGGTGGAGCTAGATTAAACCACTTTATATACAGTTAGCTAGTTTAGTCCAGTGGTTCCCAACCTAGGAGTCGGGCCCCTCCAAAGGGTCACCAGATAAATCTGAGGGGTCATGAGATGATTAATGGGAGAGGAAAGAAAAAAAAAAACAAAGTTCTGATACACAAATCTGTTTTCAGTTTTTGGACTTTTTCTCTAATCTTTGATTTTTTGGTGAAATCATTTATGAAACATTTATTGAAATGAAACCATGTGAGAAGTTTGGAGGGAAAAAACTATTTGGTGGAGCTGTTAACAACTCATAGACATCTGAAATGTGACCCCGACTACACACTGCTTTTTGTAAGACGTCAAAAGCCAAAAAGGCGAGAGAAGGCGAGTTCACTTTGTGGCAGCGGCAGGTCGTCTTGGCACTTCAGCTGCCGGATGAGCTGCCACGGTAGCTGCCGGTGTTTCGGCACTTGCCAGTGAGCTGCCATGGCACAGAGGTAGCTGCCGTGAGCGCTCACTGACAGCTGCCAGTTTTTTCGGTAGCTGCCAGTGAACTGTCACGGCAACTGCCGCTGTTTTTTGGCATCTGTTAGTCAGATGCCAACGTGTACAGTTTATGAATGTTAATAGTCGTCAATGCTGTATTAGACTCGCTAGAAGTAGCATTTCCATGAAGTGGTTTTTGCGTTAATTTGCAATGTTTCCCTGATTTCCTTGATTAATCTTTCAATATTTCTGAAGGACTAAACAATTTGTTGTTCTTTATCAATGTTTTTTAAGCAAGGCGTTCATATAGTTGTAATACAATGTTATCCTAAAATTAGGTTTTCAAATGCGATAAGTGATAATGACTGTCGAGTGTCAAATTATCTGAAGTCAAAAACAGTCAAAAAAGTGTGTGCTAACACCATTTGAGTCATATCACAGTTTGTAATGTTACAGTGCTGAGGAAAGAATTAAATGGCATATTGTATGTATAGGTTGATATTTTTTATTAAAGCTTCAATTATTCAATTACTTGTCATTGAAATGCTGTATAAAGGAAAAGGTTGAAAAAGGTTGGAAACCACTGGTTTCATCTTTAACAATGTGTTGTTTTTTAAAAGCTTGTTATATTATCCATTGTGTCAAATCTTCATTTGAAAAGCAACTAAAGCTGTCAAATAAATGTAGCGGAGTAGAAAGTATAATATTTCCCTCTGAAAATTTGGTGGAGTGGAAGTATAAAGTAGCATCGAATGGAAGTACAAGTACTTCAAAATTGTAGGTTACTTCAGTACAGTACTTGAGTAAATGTACTTAAGTTACTTTCCACCACTGAATGTGAAGTTGAAACAGGGAAGTTACATGCAACACAGCTATAAGACAGACCTGGTTTCAACAAAGTAGGATAGACTTCATTCTTGAATTATCTGTGTGAAGAAGGACATAATCATTTTGACAAACTTTGGTTTTAAGTGTAAAAGCTTTTATACATTGGAAAGAAAGTAAACCCTATTATGACAACCAACTGCAGTAACGGACTTGTCAAAAAGTAACTGTGAGAGTTCAGGGCCAGGGTATAACATCCTGGTTAAAGCCTCTTCTAAATATTTCCTTCATTGGTGTCTCAGTTCCAGCCCAGAGCATTTTCCACATAATGGACATAATGCTTGCATAACTGATTTTGGGGACACACATTTTGTGAAACTGAGGTCATGAACAACAGCATAAATGTATATAACATTATTTTAATTGCTGGCTGTACATGATAAAAGAAACTAATTATATTCCACCCTGAAAATTAACATGTTCCATGTGTTCCATGGTAATGAAGTAACATGAGTGCTAATCAACACTCTGTAGCAGATTAATGGAATGAACCTTCCAAACATTATGGGCTGTGTAGTTCCCAATATACTGTAAATCTACAACAGAGAAGTCGCTCTTTGGCTTATTTATTATAACAGAATGAACTGGCATCAGACCTGATCACACCACAGTACAGCTTGGATCAATACTGCAAATGATAGCAGAAAAGAAGTATATGGCCTGGAAAAAAAAAACTTCTGGAAAAGTTGTGAAAACAGCCCTAAGCTGTTATACACTCCACAGAGACACAGACACAGTTTCAGTTGGGGAACACATCCATTATTGCAAAAAAAAGAAAAAATAATGTTACTGCAAATTTGCCAGAGTAAGAAATTATGAGCTTTGCTTCATGTTGCATGTGAATTCAGCCAACCATCACAGAGAGGGGAGGGGGACGGTGGGAGATGTGATATTGTTTAAATTGGGGGATAACGGGGCATATTTCAGACAGTCTTTCCTGGGAGGCAGTCATAGTGTTGCACTCGGCTGTTCACATGAAAAGTGACAGAAATAGTTGTGTCATGAAAAAAAAAGGACAGCTAGAGAGAAAAGTTCAAACCCTGACTCTTTTCTCATGTCCGCTCAGACCAATCACTGCATGAAGTGGGTGTGAATGTCTGCTTGTCTGTTTTGGAAAGTTAAAGAATGGCTGTGCACAACCCCACCCCACTGCAACACCTATAGACCCTACAGCTGAGAGCTCATGTAAAGCTTCATCCCAGAGATCCAGTAGTTTTGTTGACATAGCACTGTGTTATCCAGCTGTCTATGCTGTCAATACAATAGTATATAGTAAAAGTATGAAGAAAGACATTTGAGTGAAAGCCCCTTCAGTTGTGACATTGACCTTTAACCCTGTAACCTAACCAATCCATCTGCATACTGGAACTGGTCACTGTTTTCATACTCCAGCATATCCAGAGCGACCTCACAGCTCTCCTTGACGACACGTTCTCTGTCTCCACGGTAATGCTGCAGCACAGCCAGACACTCATCTTTCCCAATGGAGCCGAGAGCCTCAGCCGCCTCGTGCCGGACCATGGGGTTCTCACCAGAACGCTCCAGAGCTGCACATAAGGCTGGTACTGCTGCTGGGTGCTGCATCTGACCCAGGACATAGCCAATCTCATGACGGAACAGAGCGCTCGAGCACTGCAGGCCTGGAGACAAACAGGTTAAAAGACAGGCAATCCAAACATTGTCAGCATCATTACAGTGCTGCTTCACTGGGAAGCTGAGAGGCAGTTCACTGTCAAAAGCAGTAGGCATCTTCAGTCTCTATTCACCTGAACGGGAAGCGACACTAAACTTACACTTCCAATGGAGCCTTCTTGCAGAGTCACAGCAGAAAGAACCCAGCTGCAGCTAATACAGTTAATTAAGGCTGAACAATTCATCTTTATATCAAAATCATGAGTGCAATTCTCACACCAAAATATTACACTACTTTTGAATGTCGTAATTATCTTTATGTTAAATGTGGTATTAGGATTTACAAGAGGTTTGAGCCAAATATGTTAATGATGTAATGATGTCCTTGTAAATTAGAAAGATGCATTCCACTTTTGAATCTGCATGCCTTTTTTTCCTGTTTATGAAGGAGCATAAGCTCAATTGGGGAAACACATTGTCACTATTTGAAAGAACAAACATCTCTTGAAAATGCATTATTTTCCATTTTGCATTCAAATTGTTTCACAGGCTAATTGTGATACACATGTTTCAACCCAAAGAAAACTGAGCCTTAAACTGAGGTCAAAACATTTAAATCACTAAAGGTTATCAGGACTTTTTGGGGGTTTTCTCATGACTGCATGCACACAAAGATGCAATAATAAACCAATGTGTATGACTGTGTATCTTACCGTCTCCCAATGCCAGCACTGCCTCCTCATTGCCCAGGTTACGCAGTGCAAACATGGCACGGTAGCGTTCAAAGAGTGGCAGACTTTCATCCAACAGGATGGAGCGCAGCTCTGACACACTCTTCCTCACTGCTGGAGGGGCCGGGTCTATAGAACGGTAGGGGTTCTTATCTGTGCTTCCATCCTCTAATTGTTTCTCTCCTCCACTCTGCAGCCACTCCAAACGGCGAACAGCCAACTGACACGTCTCTGCAACCTGCAGGAATGAGGACATGAAATGACATGACATAATATACACTGGTTTTGTTTACATGTTTCTGACATGACAACATAGAGACTCAAGACTGAAGCAAGGTCACAATGCAATTGAAAGGAGCTGTGTTTGTTGAGGATGGACGGTAGAACATCATTTACAGCTGTAAAGTGAATTGTGTTTATGTTGAAATTGTCATTTGGGGGCAATTTTCAAAGCATAAGCTGTGATTTTTATTAAATCCTGTGGTCTTAACAACTTTTAAGAGGTTTTAGCCGGTCATTCATTTTGTCAGCCAAAAAAGAATAACTGTTTGTCGCTGGCAAACTGAATTATATAATCAAATTAGCTAACCAATGTCCAAAATACAAACTTAAATTATTGGCAGTTGTCTGGTCTGTGGGTTTCTGCATGTTGGTGTCCGTAAGGCTTTGTCAAAGATGGTTTCTTTAAAAGGAGCCACTCTCCATCAGTTGATCAGTACTAACAAACCTTCAACATATCTCAATTTGCTTTCATACTTTTGGCTCAAACTGTTTGTGGCAGGTATCTCAATCAAGTATTGATTTACTATTTACTTACAGTTTACCAAAACAGTCTTAGTATACTAAATACTTAAGAGCACAAGTTTAGCTAATTTGAACCATACATACATTTTTTCCTCAACATTGCAACAGAGCAAATATTTTAGGGTGGGTTTCTTTATAAATTATACAAAGTGGAAAATAACCCCATTCAAAGTCCTTCACAAGCACCTATGTGACAAGCAAAACTTGTCACATGGGTGCTGTATGTCCATTTACAAGTACACGTTTTAAAAAAAATATTTTGCTATTCATTAAATTAATTATGTCCATACTGATGTTTTAAACTCCAATTCATCATAATAAAGTAGAACAAGAAAATTAAAAAAAAAGTAAAAAATAAAAAAGGTCAACACTTCACTTTAAGTCCCCCTATTTAGCATTTATAATCAGTCTATAAAAAGTTAAATAGTTTATAAAGCACTATAATGTAATTATAAGCAGATATAAGTACATCTTTAAGTATATTTATATATATACACAGTATTTATCAACAATTATAGATTAGATAGATAGATAGATAGATAGATAGATAGATAGATAGATAGATAGATAGATAGATAGATACTTTATTGTCCCAATGGGGAAATTTGCAAAAGAGCTCTGCAAAACTAGATCCATCAACATATATGGGCACCCAACACCACAAACAGAAGACATTAAAGAGTACACAAAAGTACAAAAATACAATATAAATAATACAAAGATAGATAGATAGATAGGCAGATAAAATGTTAAATTCCTCCAGCAAAAAATAGCAGCCCAGATCCTTGTCTTCATTAGCATGTTTACCTTTATGCTGTTGAAATTAGGAAAAAGGAAACATTCTGGGTGTTTATTGACCTGATAGCGCTGCCTTGGTAGTTACAGGCTAAGTGTTCGGGTCCTACCTCTACAACAGGATCCTGACTGTACTCTTTCAGTAGGTCCAGAACCACAGGATCACCAATGGCTCCCAGAGCCTCTCCTAGAGACAGACACACAGTCAGAGTGACAGACAGGCATACAGAGATACAAGGCACTGTTGTTTCAATTCTTAATATTCTGTGGATTACTGAATCGTAAATACATGTCTGTTATGTAATGGTGTGCTGTAACCCATTTTCGACATACTATAATCATGGAAACATCTTTTGCTGCTGTCTGGTGTGTGTCAGGAAGGATAATTGAGTAAGTGTGTTTACCTGCTTCATGCCTGACCATAGGTTCCTGCTGTGTGTCTTTAAGTACAGCAGTCAAAGCTGGTATGGCCCGTCTGTCCTGCATCTGTCCCAGGCAGTAGGCCAGTTCATGCTTCAGCAGAGCAGACTCATCAGTGAAGGCTTTATTGATCCATTCTATAGCTTCAACACCTGATACACATGTCAGTTCACACAGTACAAGACATTACACAGATTTCCTCTTTCGATTATTCAACTTGAAGATTCATTGTTTTGGTGGATTTGGTTATACATGTCCTGTATTGAGTCATTGTATTTTCCTACTATATAAACAAGAGTTCAATTTCAAAAGCTGTTAATTGCCCAGAAGCAGAAAGAGAATTCATTTCCAAGCCAGATGCTACACAGACATATACTGTAATGCCACTGTAATGCCTCATTTACTCTGCAGGTAATCAGGGTTTATCCTGCATCATGTTGGACAGCAGAGCACAAACAGCAGGTTTGTGATGGGTGGATGTGGGGAGCATGACATGAATCCTCATTAGGCTGACCACTCACTGAACAAATCCCAAACACATCTGTCCCTACAGACAGTGAAGATATGGATGCACTGTAGCAAGAAGAGCTACCTGCTACTTTGTAGAAGTATAGTGTCAAAGATCAGCCTATAATTATGTACAGATGGAACAGGAGGGGCAGCAGATAAAACATGTGGCTTCTGTCAACTTAACATACCTCTGCTTCAATGTTAAGTCATGTAACAATGTGTTTTGTGAGCATTTTTTACCTCCCAGGTTCTTCAGGGTGAATAAGGCTCTGAACCGCTGGGGCAAGTCCAGTCCCGGGTCCACCAGAACCTGTCCTACTGCTGTTACCTGCTCAACACTGGCCATACTGCAACACAGGGAGACAGACAGGTGTATGTATTAGGTTTACTGGCGTGCAAACTGCCACAGTCATCTGCAATTATTATCTAACCAGTTCACTCGAGCTGCTGGTTCTTTTAACCACTCCTCCCATTAAATATTTTAAACTGTTTTGCTCACATTTTTAAACCCATTCCTTTCTCTTTAGTTGTCTGCATGACCACAGCTCGTCAGTTGGTGCAATGACAGTGTGTTTATGATTAAAAATAAATATATAATATATAATAAATAAATAAAAAAATCACAATTCTAAAAAAAAAAAATTCTAAATTGTTTGTTTAGAATCCAGTTTAGTTCTGCTCCCAATCAGTTGCAGGTCAGTGTGGTTAACCCCTGCAGTAGAGCTGCATTGAATTATGGCTAAAGCTTGCTGTACCAGACCAGCTTAAAGGGGTTAATTACAATTAATTTTTCAAAATCAACACTGTCTGGTGAAAATTTCAAAGCATTAATCCTTTAAGTCAAGTAAAACATATTCTCTTATATGAGAGTGTTTGCTGCTTTTCTCTGCTTCATATTATTGTAATTGTCACCATTTTGGGGGTTATGGGCAGTTAATCAGATAAAATAAGCAGTTTTAAGACATCACTTTTGGCTCAGTAAACTAGCTCATGTAGACAGTCATTTTGCTTCTAACTTGCCAAACATCGCAAATCAATTTTAAGCCTGCAGACAAAATCATAGACTAGTAAGGATATTTTCATGCGAATATATCACGATATGACAAATGTATATTAAATAATCCTGACATCAGACAAAACTCTTTATATATTAGAAACCAAAACTTCAATAATGACCTCTGTTTATTTTTATTACAGCTTGCTCAGACATAATATTGAATTATTGCACAGCCCAAGCCATTTTTTAAAAGAAATTAGAGGAAAAACCTTTTAGGTTAAATACTGAGATAAGTTTCTACCATGAGTCCTTGCCAATTCATGTGCGGCTGACACTTGTAGTGTATTTTACTGTATATTAATGATGAATTACTTGCTTAGCGATATCGTTTCATCTTGTCAACAGCCCTCAATACTACATAACAAGGCTGCCAGCCACGTTTCAGTCTAACGTTTCAAGGCTTTATTTACGCTTTATTTACGTTAACTTACCAGCTGAGGTTATAAAAGGCTGACCTGCTAAAGCTAACTGTTAGCTTCCTTAGTTAAACCTTCCTCTAACTCCGGCTAAACATTCCTCACAAGTAGCTAATATCGAATTCACAAACACCAAAACACGTTACCTTTAGAGATTTACTCTGCTGAATATGTTCAAACAGCTCAGACAACTGCTGCGACTGCTGCACGCTTGAGTCCTGCAACTTCCGCTGGCAAGACAGCTTCCGGGGGAAGTTTGCAGACTAAAAGTATTTCTACAACTCACTATTCAGAAACTGAAATCCTGAACTAAAAATAAATTTTACAAGTCACGGTACTATCAATTAATTCATGTGTAAATAAGGTAAATAGGTAAATAAGACAACAATATAGAAATTATTGAGTCCTCTCGATATTAACAGTTTCTCATTCAAGTGAATGGGAAGATATGTCTAAAGCTTTGACTGACACTGTATATATAGTGTAGAACACTAAAAACATTTAAAAATGTTTAAAAAATAATTTATTGAACAAATATAAAAGCGGATGATCAGAAAGGAACTTTGGCATAGCAGGATGATATGTAAGTTGTTTATTGTCCCTAGGTGGTTTTGTTGTTGTTTTGTGTTGTTTTTTGGTTTATTTGTTTTGTTTTTGTTTTTGTTTTTGTTTTTGTTTTTGTTTTTGTTTTTTTGTTAGTTAGTTAGTTAGACAGACAGACAGACAGACAGACAGACAGACAGACAGACAGACAGACAGACAGACAGACAGATAGATAGATAGATAGATAGATAGATAGATAGATAGATAGATAGATAGATACTTTATTGTCCCAATGGGGAAATTTGCAAAAGAGCTCTGCAAAACTAGATCCATCAACATATATGGGCACCCAACACCACAAACAGAAGACATTAAAGAGTACACAAAAGTACAAAAATACAGTATAAATAATACAAAAATAGAAATACAGAAAAAGACACACAGAGGCATCAATCAGTTGGTGGTTTTGTACTGCAGTACAGCCTCCATAACCGCTGCTTATTTTAGGCTGTTTAAAATTCCAACTGATACAGACACAAAGGAGTTCTTAAATCGATTCAATTTACACCGCTGAGCTCTGTATTGTCTGCCTGATGGTAACAGCACATACTGAGAGTACAGTATATGGGATGGATCACAGAGGATTCTCTTCAACTGTTTAAGTATGCACTGGTCAAAGAGAGACTGAAGATTATAATGATCTCAGGGATAAAGCAGGAAAAGATTTGTGAGACTGAAAAGTTGTCCAGGAGGAAATGTGTACAATATATTGAATTAAATATTATATGAATTTAAAACTGCTCTATGCCTGAAATCAGGCATGGTGCCTGAGAACTTTAAGCCCTGTGATCTTTCTGAACGATGATTTTCATCGCATTCAGAACTAAATGTGACAACTTTGATTTTGATGATGCAGGAAGGTTCCCAAACCATGCAGTCATAACATACCTGATTACACTCTCCAAAACTGCTTGATAAAATAAAAACAATTTTTGTTCAACTCCATACAGACGCAATCTACATAAAAAATACATTCTCTGGAGGAGTCAAGAACATATCCAGTCAAAATGAATATTCCAGGTTGAAGTACTAGCAATGTGGACACCAAGATACTTATAGGACTGAACTTGTGTAAATGGCTGGTCATGTATGACCACTGGACTGCGATCACCAACTTCTTTGGGATCACAAATAATCTCCTCAGGGTTTTTTTACATTTAAAATTAGATGATTCGTTTTGCACCAATCAACAAATTCCCTTACTTGTGAATGATAGATATTTGTATCATCATGCCTATAAAGTAAAACTTAACATAGCAGAATCGAGTATTTGAAAATATAGTTCTGTGAGTGCCTGGATGAGCACTCATTTATGTACAGTGTAAAAAGAATAGGTGAACTGACACAGCCTTGTGGAGCTCCAGTACTGATAGTTTTTAGCTGAAACAGACTATTATTGACCTTAACCCACTGAGTCCTGTTTGTTAAAAATGAGTGATACCACCTGATAACTGTAGAGTTGACATCCAGTTGTCTAAGTTGTTGTTGTTTGAAGTTACCTCTTGGTGTAAAATATGATAGGTTGTAAAAAGGGAAGACACAATAAACTGTAGTTTCAGCCTACACCCTTTTCAGACTGCAGAAATGTTTGTGTTATGTATGTATGTATGTATGTATATAAATATGTGTGTATGTGAGTGAATGTGTATGTATGTATGTGTATATATATGTACATGACCTAATTGTCTCTGTTAATGATTGCAGACTGAAATAAGTTTCAATTTCAATAACCTCTGCACCATCAAAGATGTGGAACTTGTCAAGAACTTTCCTGAGATGAAAGTCATTGTAGCATCAGGGCCAAATGCAGTCTGTGTGGCCTGCAGGTGAAATAAAAAAGGTGGGGCTTGTTGGGGGGGTCCACACAAACATTTTGTGTGCATACTTTCTGTTTTTCACTGTCCCCTCTCTTAACTACCCCTGTGTGGTCCATGGCATTATAGGAGAACCACTCTTTTGGTCACTATGTGAGTCTGTATATAGATTTATCTAAATGAATTGACAATGACCTTGGAAATACTTGAACAAAACACTACCATACATATTTTTTTTACAATGAATGGTAAACTATTAGCCACTTACCCATCAACTTATGAAGTTTTTTCCCTACAAATTCAATACATACACTGCTATTATTATTAAATTATTAAAATATTCCTGTCTGAAGTCCAGGCCATAGACTGTATAGCCTAGCTATGGGAGATAGAGAAAACTATCTGCATTTAACTTAGCTGTTGTGAAAAAAGTCTGCTCTATACATATATATGACTACTACATTTCTCAGTGAAAAGCAAAGAAAAGAGAAACTAAAACAGTGACGCGCTCATCCTCCTGCTCCCCGCACGCGGCGCTGTAGACAAATCAGACGGTTACTTTCGTGGCGCCGTTTCTGTATCATAATACTTCCGGTGTACATTACAGTGGCCATGCAAGCGGTTTTAATTTTATCAACCATTTAGTGAAATACAGAGTGAGTTGACTGATTTCTGGACTTTCTATTAAGCTTCAGCGGGTGCGCTGTAGCTGAAGCCAAACATGGATATCCCCAACCCCCCTGAAGGTAAGAGTTGTATGGTTTCCATTGAGCGTTCGCTAGCCACCTATGCTACCCGGAGCTCCTGCTGTATAAAACCTAATACATTCATGTGTACTACGGCTAACAAAGCCGTTGGCTAACGTTAGACACGTTTGTAGCTATCTAACAGGTATTTGTGCAGCTTATATCTTTGCAACTAAGCAGGATGAACAATGGTCTGTGAATGGCTATGTAATGGCTAGCTAGCTCGTTGTTGTTTCAGTTTTTTAAAAGTTAACTTAGCTAATGTTCACAGCTAAGTTGGCAGTTTCCTTTTATTTTCTTTTTGTTTATAAATTTGGTGCCAAGTAATGTAAAATGGGTCATATAACTGTATGTGACATGGTCACCGCGTACCCTACAATCAATGCTGTGTGTGAAAGCAGACTATGATTTAAGATTGTTTAGGACTGTACCATCCGCTGCGTGGAGCTGTCATTGTTCAATTTGTACGACGTGAACCAAAAGAAGTTTTATATATATTGTTGTTGCTTCATACTATTTTTGATCTTCATTTAAAACTACGTGTTTATATTTATCCTGCTGTACAAAAGTAGCAAGGAGATGTGTCACTTCATGCTGCCTGAATATGAATCAGAGTTCTACTTTTTTGAAGGATAGGCTCGAAATTTACCAAGTGTGTCTTCAAACAACAGTGAAGTGTCCGTATGAACAGTGAAAGAGGTTTTCCTCGCTATAATCATTCCCCCTGTTCATACTGGCTATTAAAAGATCCCCTTCAAATGTGCTTTCAATGTAAGCAATGGGGTCAAAATCCACAATATGTCCACACAGACATTTTGTGCAAAAATGCATTTAAAAGTTGATCTGAAGCTTATATGAGGCTTCAGCAGTCTGAGTTAGTCATATCAAGTGGATATCTGCCACATTCTTTCTAGCATCAAATTTTGTCTTTGTGTTTCCCTGTTGAGTTACGGTGGAAGTATAGTAACAAAAAGAGGGACTTTGGCACTAAAAAGACTGTAACGTTGAAAGATGTTTGACTTGATTTGACTCATTTGGACGGCCAAAGCTTCATATTGGCTTCAGATAAACATTTAAACACATTTTTGCACAGAAGGACTGTGGATTTGTCCCCCGTCACATACATTGTAAGTACATTATGAAGGGATCTTCTAATGGTCAGTATGAACAGGCGGTATAATTATGGCAAGAAAAACCTTTTCATTACAATGTTTATTTGGGCTCCTAACTATGGTTTTAAGAAAGACTTGAAAATTTGTGAACCCATCCTTAATTGTGCAGCGGGTGATCACTTTTATGCAGATCACAAACTTTCTCAGATCTGAATGTATTTTTCCCCCATCTTCTTTTCTGTCCTTGTGCAGATCAAGAGCTGAGGAATGTGATTGACAAGCTGGCCCAGTTTGTCGCTCGGAATGGGCCGGAGTTTGAAAAGATGACAATGGAGAAACAGAAGGACAACCCTAAGTTCTCCTTCCTCTTTGGAGGAGAATACTTCAGCTACTACAAGTGCAAGCTTGCTATGGAGCAACAGCAGCGTATGTAGTTAAAAGGACAGTCCACTCTAAAACCAGTATTTGCACACAGATATTTGTATGATGTTGGAATGTTCAATTCATCTGGTATTAAAGATTAATAGGTTCTTTCCAGAACTATAGAAGCCTATAAGAATTAAATGAAAATAATCAAAGAAAGCTTGTACTATACAATAAAAATACCAGATTAATAAACAGTAATAAATTGTTGATTGAACTCTCCAGGATCATATTAATAACGTGTATTCTGTTTTAGAGTGTTTTTTTCTTTTTGTTTATAGGCATCCAAAGCCTACCTTACTAGCATCCCTTATTAGCAAACAGTGTACCTCCTCACAGTTACCTACTTCATCATGCTTACTGACTGCAGAGGTAGCTGTCAATGTCAGCTGTGTTCTTCAATGGAGCAGCAGTGCAACCACAAGCTGCCTTCATCTTTTAGGCTGCATTTTCACAGCAAAGCCACATGGAGCTGACCCACGCTGAACTGAATCCAACTTGGAATTCACTTTTTATTTGAAACAAGTGCGGGTCTGGGTATGGATCCTCAGTATGGTTTTAGCACAGATTAAATTATGTCTGTAGCACTAAACAATCAAGTACCCACAGTTGGCATCCAATGACAACTGTTTTTTCTTATTCTTAACATTTATCTATATCTTTTATCAGATATCCCATGATTCAAATCACAATGTGGTCAGTTTATAGTGAAGTGTATTTAGTGGTGGGCACATCTCTGCCTTGTTGATACATAACAACTGGCAGGCTAGCAAGACCAAATGGAGCATAGCTAATATTGAAAATCAATGAGCAGGACAGCTTAGTGGAAATATTGGATTGCAGTATGATTTCTACATTTGACTTAATATGTTAATATGTCAGGTATTCAATTTGCTATATTAGATAGAAACAGACAACTGTGTGGTTAGGATTTAATC